>JAODAL010021993.1:0-65733 GCA_025379985.1 Phyllomedusa bahiana
GCAACTGCAACTGTATATTACTCATCAGGACCATATAGTGGTAGACACCAGTGTACACAGGCTCTGCAGACTGTATATTCCCTGCATACAGTGACCATATAGTGGTAGGCACCAGTGTACACAGGTTCTGCAGACATATAAGTGATTACAGTGCAGTTACATCTTCTGAAGTCACAGGTGACGCTTCTCTGACGAGTCGTTGACTTTCCCTTTTGTTCTGCGTCCAGTTCAGACCGCCATGATGACTTCTCCCGGCCACCACTGTCCCTGCAGATTTGGACACAAATATCATAGACTCCTCACTTCTCTGACCCCTCACTCCCTGCCCCCCACATCTGTGCAAACTTCCAAGAGGTGGCAGAACGAGTACAGGCCATGGCTTAGAGGCCCAGTCTCCTAAAGGGGAGGAACAGAGGATTCACCCCCTGGAAATTGTGTAATAACTGTGGCCTGTACCCCTCCGAATCCTATTACCAGGTAGACCCCCATAAGATAGGTTGGTAGGCTCCAGGTAGGCAGGCAGTACATAGGCCCCAGGTAGGTAGGTAGATTGGTCCTAGGCAGTAGTTAGGCAGGTCTCAATTATGTAGTTAGGCTACAGGTAAGTAGTTAGACCCCAGTTAGAAAGGCAGTCCCCAGGTAGGTAGGTAGGCTGTAGGTTGGCCCCAAGTAGCTAGCTAGATCGGCTATAGGTGGAGAACACTTTGGTAGGTTATATAAGCCCAAATAGGCAGGCAAGCTTGATGTAGGCTGTAGGGGCCATATAGGTAGGAAGGCAGGGTTTAGGGGGGTTATATAGCCTATATAGGTAGGTAGGCAGAGTTTAGGGGAATTATAGGGGCCACATAGGTAGGTAGGCAGAGTGTAGGGGGGTTATATAGCCTATATAGGTAGGTAGGCAGAGTTTAGGGGGTTAATAGAGGCAATCTATGTAGGCAGGCTTGTCAGGGTTTAGGGGGGCTATAGGGGCGATATAGGTAGATAGGCAGCGTTTAGGGGGGTTATAGGGGCTATATAGGTAGGTAGGCAGAGTTTAGGGAGGTTATAGGGGCCATATAGGCAGGTAGGTAGGCAGAGTTTAGGGGGTAATTGGGGCCATATAGGTAGGTAGGCAGGGTTTAGGGAGTTATAGGGGCTATATAGGTAGTCAGGCAGGGTTAGGGTGGTTATAGGGGCCATATAGGTAGGTAGGCAGGGTTTAGGGGGCTTATAGGGGCCATATAGGTAGGTAGGCAGGGTTTAGGGAGGTTATAGGACCTATATACAGTGGTGGCCAAAAGTATTATCACCCCTCCAGTTCTGTCAGATAATACTCAGTTTCTTCCTGAAAATGATTGCAATCACAAATTCTTTGGTATTAAAATATTCATTTATTTTGCTTGCAATGAAAAAACACAAAACAGAATGAATTAAAAATCAAATCATTGATCATTTCACACAAAACTCCAAAAATGGGCCGGACAAAAGTATTGGCACCCTCAGCCTAATACTTGGTAGCACAACCTTTAGCCAAAATAACTGCGACCAACCGCTCCCGGTCACCATCAATGAGTTTCTTACACGGCTCTGCTGGCATTGTAGACCATGCTTCTTTGGCAAACTGCTCCAGGTCCCTGCGATTTGAAGGCGCCTTCTCTGCCATTGTGAGATCTCTCCACAGGTGTCTATGGGATTCAGGTCTGGACTCTTGCTGCCACTTTAGAAGTCTCCAGTGCTTTCTCTCAAACCATTTTCTGTTGCTTTTTGAAGTGTGTTTTGGGTCATTGTCCTGCTGGAAGACCCATGACCTCTGAGGGAGACCCAGCTTTCTCACACTGGGCCCTACATTATGCTGGTTGGTAGTCTTCAGACTTCATAATGCCATGCACACGGCCAAGCAGTCCAGTGCCCAGAGGCAGCAAAGCAACCCCAAAACATCAGGGAACCTCCGCCATGTTTGACTGTAGGGACCGTGTTCTTTTCTTTGAATGCCTCTTTTTTTTTTTTTTTTTCCTGTAAACTCTATGTTGATGCCTTTTCCCAAAAAGCTCTACTTTTGTCTCATCTGACCAGAGAATCAGGGCTGTGGAGTCGGAGGCTATTTTGCAGGAGTCGGAGTCGTCATAAAATGGACCGACTCCGACTCTCAAAATATATAATAAGTTGGTCCAGTTAGTTTGATGCAAAGAGCAAGAGGAATTGGGTGCGGCCAGTGCTACTGCTCCCAGATCTTCAGCTTCATCACATGAGGAGTGTAATTGATGACATGGAGCAGGCAAAGCTCTGCCCCAGGGGAAAAGATCCTGCTCCAAGGGCAAACAGATTTCAGCAAAATGTTTCACCTGTTCTCAAAGAAGTAGAAGATTAACCATTCATCAAAACTGACTGTGGCCGAGGCAATTCTTTTAGACCCTGACATTGTTAGAGATGTTGCCCCTGTAGTCACCGCTTTGCCCACAACCCAAGTTAGTGTAGAGAATCCGTTCTCTAGCCTGGAAATAATGAGATCAGATGTGAGGTCATGTATGCAGGATCTGATGGAGACAATACTATTTCTCAGAACAAATTCAGAAACTCCACAAATGTTCCTGCAGTGTTTTGCATATTGACAATTGTTTTGTGTCCTAATGTCATGTCCAATAAATATATTTTACACTGACAAGCAAAAGGGTAACAATGTTTTGAACTTGTGACTTTCAGGCTCCATATCTCTCCATCCACTTCAGCTTTGTACATGAGGCTACTGTAATTGTATATACAGTCATCTTACCGATCTTATACATAAATGTGACCTGCAAGTATTTAACATCTGCTTAGTTACAATTTTGCTCCTAAAAATCAAAATGTTTGTTTTTATTATTTTGTTACGGTAGTATTTAGGAAATCCACCTTTTGGTTTTCAATACTGCCTGAATCCTTCTGGGCTCTGGATCAGATTCAAGCATATCTTGACCAAAATCTGATCACAGGTCTCTTCTACACATTCCCAATGTTGGTGCAGACTGGACTTGGATACAAATACAGCTTTTTCTTCAACAAGTGTTCAAAAGATCAAAACATTGTTACCCTTTTGCTTGTCAGTGTCTGTTCTACCTAAATAGTTTGATTATTGTATCATAAGGTGATAAACAGTCGCATGTTACTATTTTACTACAGTAAAGTTATCACTTAAACATGCGCCGTGTATGAGGGAGTCAGGAGTCGGAGGTTTGGAAATTGAGGAGTCGGAGTCGGGGCTTCGGTTTGCCGACTCCACAGCCCTGCAGAGAACATTCTTCCAAAACGTTTTAGGCTTTCTCAGGTAAGTTTGGGCAAACTCCAGCCTGGCTTTTTTATGTCTCGGGGGAAGAAGTGGGGTCTTCCTGGGTCTCCTACCATACAGTCCCTTTTCATTCAGACGCCGACAGATAGTACGGGGTTGACATGTGTTACCTCGGACTGCAGGGCAGCTTGAACTTGTTTGGATGTTAGTCGATGTTCCTTATCCAACATCCGCACAATCTTGCATTGAAATCTCTCGTCAATTTTTCTTTCCCGTCCACATCTAGGGAGGTTAGCCACAGTGCCACGGGGAGGTTAGCCATAGTGCCACGGGGAGGTTAGCCACAGTGCCACGGGGAGGTTTTAGCCACAGTGCCACGGGGAGGTTAGCCACAGGGAGGTTAGCCACAGTGCCACGGGGAGGTTAGCCACAGTGCCACGGGGAGGTTAGCCACAGTGCCACGGGGGAGGTTAGCCACAGTGCCAGGGGAGGTTAGCCACAGTGCCACGGGGAGGCTAGCCACAGTGCCATGGGGAGGTTAGCCACAGTGCCACGGGCTTTACATCTAGGGAGGTTAGCCACAGTGCCATGGGCTTTATATCTAGGGAGGTTAGCCACAGGGCCATGGGCTTTAAATCTAGGGAGGTTAGCCACAAGTGCCATTGGCTTAAAATCTAGGGAGGTTAGCCACAGTGCCATGGGCATAACATCTAGGGAGGTTAGCCACAGTGCCATGGGCTTTACATCTAGGGAGGTTAGTCACAGTGCCATGGGCTCCGTTCACATCTAGGGAGGTTGAGCCACAGTGCCATGGGCTTTACATCTAGGGAGGTCAGCCACAGTGCCATGGGCTTTACATCTAGGGAGGTTAGCCACAGTGCCATGGGCTTTACACTTCTTGATGACACTGCGCACGGTAGACACAGGAACATTCAGCTCTTTGGAGATGGACTTGTAGCCTTGAGGTTGCTCAGGCTTCCTCACAATTTGGATTCTCAAGTCCTCAGACAGTTCTTTGGTCTTCTTTCTTCTCTCCGTGCTCAATGTGGTCACAAAAGGACACAGGACAGAGGTGGAGTCGACTTTAATCCATGTCACCTGGCTGCAAGTGTGATTTCGTTATTGCCAACACTTGTCAGGTGCCAGAGGTAAGTCACAGGTGCTGTTAATTACACAAATTAGAGAAGCATCACATGATTTTTCAAACAGTGCCAATACTTTTGTCCACCCCCTTTTTTATCTTTGTTGGAATTATATCCAATTTGGCTTTATGACAATTCTCTTTGTGGTTTTCCATTGAAGACAAATTAAATGAAGATAATAATACCAAAGAATTAGTGATTGCAATCATTTTCAGGAAGAAACTGAGTATTATCTGACAGAATTGCAGGGGTGCCAATACTTTTGGCCACCACTGTAGGTAGGTAGGCAGGGTTTAGGGAGGTTATAGGGGCCATTTAGGTAGGTAGGCAGGGTTTAGGTGGTTTATAGGGGCCATATAGGTAGGCCTGGTTTAGGGGAATTATAGGGGCCATATAGGTAGGAAGGCAGGGGTTAGTTAGCTATAGGGACCCCATATCAGTAGGCAGAGCTTAGAGAGGCTTTATTAATGTAGAAAAAGAAAGGAATCCCTTACTTGTGTCCGTGTTCCCGCGGTGCGCCGCGCTCCTGGCCAGTCTCTGTGCTCGGCGCGGGTAACGCCATGATGTGACGACATTGCACTGTGGGCCGACACCTGGTAGGCTTGAGATCTAAGGCCTTCGGCCCATCGGGCATCGGCAGCGCTCCGCTAAGATCAGGCGGTTCTGCCTGTGAATGCTCAGGACACGTGATGCGCCGCGCCACTCAGCTCCGCGCCGCCTGCAGGGAACTGTTGTGTCCATTGCTGGTGGGCACAGGAGTGGAACTACCGGGATGGCAGAAGCACTAGAGGCTGCCACAGGACCCGGGACTCATAACAGCTGCTCCTTCTGCTACCCTGGTGGTTACTCCCTTGTGGGTGCTAAGGCCTGGTGCATTAGGAGAGCCACTGTCCTGCAATATATTACTATTACAGAACAGTGCACGAGCGATCACGCCCCCTAGTGGTTGAGTAACGTAGGGGGACGACAAGTACATGGAGGAAGGAGGACGACCTTTATCACCTGACGTCCAGACATTACTTCTAGCTCCTCTCACCATAGATGTGTGCACATAATGCCTGTATGATACAGGATACAGCGCCGCAGGAAAGTTTGTGAACCCTTCAGAAGTTTCTACATTTCTTATTCAATGTGAACTAAAACCACATCAGATTTTTACACTTTCCTAATAGAAAAGAACCAAATCCTAGAAATGAGTCCCAGATATTAGACTTGGTCCCAATCAGTGACTCCTGGACTCCATGTAAGATGGGATTCAGCCTCTAATCCTCCTTTGTCCTCTGGTTTCTCAGATTCAGGCCTTTTGGTAAAGTTTTCTGTGAAGAACGATGGTCATTCTGGTCACTGACCCCACAAGGATGGACGAGGACGGGAACCAGACGGCGGTGGCCAGGATATTAGAGCTCACCCTGGAGATAATCCACGTGATCACCGGAGAGGTGAGCGTCTCACATCACTCCTATCTCTATTAATAAGACAGGACATGACTGGAAGGTGAAGGCTCCTTAGAATCTATGTAGTGATCGGGGTCTCCCCATACACAGGATTACACAGTAGTGAAGAAGTCGTCTGGTGAGTGTGTGGCCCCCCGTGTGTCAGGAGGACGGAGCAGCCCCCAGAGCCCCGAGCCTCCACCTCATTCACTGATACAGAAGATCCTAGAGCTGACCACCAGGATGACTGAGCTGCTGACTGGAGAGGTGAGCGCTGCTGGGAATGCTGGGACACCCCAAGGGATGAAGTGTCTGGAGGAGAATTGTATCATTGTCTGTGTCAGGTTCCTATAAGGTGTCAGGATGTCGCCGTCTATTTCTCCATGGAGGAGTGGGAGTATTTAGAGGGACACAAGGATCTGTACAAGGACGTCATGATGGAGGATCAGCCGCCCCTCACATCACCGGGTAAGAGGAGACCTCCCTGATTATAGAGGAGACCAGGTGTGAGGGTCACCTAGATCCCCATCATCTGATCATCACATAGAAACAATAGATTCAGTCCCTGTGTTTATGTCCTATAGATGGATCCAGTAGGAGAAATCCACCAGAGAGATGTCCCCGTCCTCTATATTCCCAGGATGGTCCAGAGGAAGAGCAGAACCTCCCACTGGATGATCAGGTAGATGAAGCTGAGATTCCTGGAAATCCTCTATAGATTGATGTAATGAAGCTTCTCCTAATCTCCTCCAGAAGCAGTGGAGTATACGCCGTATCTCATCTTGGTATTGTTGGCTGTGGTATGTAGCAGCTGCAGCTGGTGTCTGGTTTCATAAAGGATTGTGTTGCTCTTAATGGCAGGTTGTCCTCTTGCACATCAGATAAGAGATGCTGTGTGAGGGGATGATCACACGACGTTTTGGATGCAATTTACACAGAGCTTTTGGATGCAGTTTTCAGCCGTGTGAACATCCCCTAACTTCCTCTAATAACTGTAAGGCGGATCGGCTGACCTCACTGCACGCATGAACTAGTTTAGGGAGGAGCGGCTCATTTCCAGCCTCTATATACAATCATATGGATTTCGCAGCATGAGAAGTTGTGTCCTATAATCTATACTTTATCTCCAGTTACCCAGGATCCTCTTTGTTTCTTCTCCTGTCTGGTCCTGTTTGTTTACGTTCTAGTGTTCAGTCCTGAGAGGTTGTGCCTACAGACCTGGGTAAGGGAAACCTAACAGATACCTGAGTCTTAGTTCATCCTTGTGTCTCTGGTTCTGCTTAGTTTTACCTTCTTCAGGTTGTTGGGGCTGCTTAGTCCTGAGTTCTGGTTTGGAATATCCAGGTCCTGGTGTCATCTTGTTTCTATCAGGGTCAGTTGTAGCTTAGGAACGTTGTTAGGAATATAATCATGGAGAGAATAGGGACAGTGGTATCGGGTGTTAAGGACAGTGCTAGGGACAGCTCTAGGGAAAGATTCAGGGAGACCTGGTCAGAGTCATTTATAATTTATCACTGCCCTGCTTCTGGATTAAAGACGTATGTGTAACGCAGGAGTGGATTCGCTGGACCAACGCAAGCGATGATAGCTAAGCCACGCCAGGGAACGGAGTCTAAGTAGCCCCCGGTTTTCACCAGAGCCCGCCGCAAAGCGGGATGGACTTGCTGCGGCGTGAGGCTACCAGGTCGTTATCCCTGACGTGACTGGCTTGCGATGGCGGCCGGGATACAGCGTGGTACAAGAGGTGATCCAGAGGCGTAGTCGGGGACTGGCAGAAGGTCAGGGCAGGCGGCAAACAGGCAAGGTCAGCAAAACTTAGCGGAACGGACTGGTACACGGGTAATCAATACGGACACCAACACTCTCTAAACTCACGGAAAACACACCAACAAACTGGCAGAGAGTGCTGGGGGCGTATACCTTATATAGGACCAGCGGCCGTCAATAACCAATTAACGGCGCGCTGGCCCTTTAAATCCAGACCAGCCGTCGCGCGCGCGCCTTAAGCAGCGGTTACGCGCGCGGCGGCTGTCAGAGCCGGACACAGGAGCGGGGACTGGTGAGTACGGGGTTTCCTGTCCAGAAACAGAAGGACAACGGCTGCGGGCAGCCGCGGCACCCGCGCCGGACCCTGTGCGCGCAGAGGGACGGCCGCGGCGCTAAGCGCCGTGACTGTATGTGGTCGTCATCATCATTGACATCTAAAGGTCGGGTATGATAAAATTCTGCAAATGTATAGATGTAAGAAACACTGTGAGAAGCTTCACCCAATGAGGCAACCTCTCTCTGGAGGAAAGAAGGTCCCATCTCCAGGTGATAAAAGGCTTCTTAATGGTAAAAGCTGTGACATTGCTGAATAATGGTAAAGAGCCCGGCTGTCCACTGCAGGATAGATTATTCCATGTAGGAAAACAACTTATACATTAATGTTGTAAAATACTTGGCTGAACGTTGTTCCTGTCTGATTGCCTCTTGGGGAGATCCTTCTTCTAGGACAAATTGGTTCAGGCCTTCTGGGGGGTTTTAACCTTTGCTTGGAAATAGGATGAGCTAGAGTTCCTTTGTGTTTTCTTAGGTTCTTAACATGGGATCCTTGCAGGAAAGTGATGGAGCGATGACGAGAGGACTCGATAATCCTCTATCAGAGTCACTGACTGGTAAGAACCTTTCATACATCTTGTGCTTTATTCTGTCATTTTTAGCTGCAGATGGGGATCACTTAGAACGTTCTACCTACTCTCCAATGAGGAATATACAGAATATCACAGAGATATCGGCTGATCTGTTTCCGTTATATTCCATGGATCTGGTGCAATGTGATACAAAATGGGTAAAAAACAAATCTCAGTACAGATACAGTCACAGAGCAGACCGGAGAGCAGGTACAGATTCAGAGAGAAATCTGCAGGAGAACAGAAGAACAGTAACACTTACAATTTAAAGTCTAAGGGCGAAGTGTCCAAAAAGAGGCGCCTCCACGTCAGTTTTAAGGAGCATTAAATGAGTGTACAGTGCGCCTGAACGAATGAATCTGTCAAAAATCTGGTGTGTGGCATATATACCGTCCATAGCATATTTGATGTGCCTAGTTTAGGTGCATTCAGTTGTGTCATGCCTGGCGTAAGATGCACCTAGTTTTGGTGGACACTAAGAACCTCAAGTTCTCATGTCTCTAAAAGTAGCAGAAATGTTTTTCCAAAAATTCCATGTTCCCTTTGACTTTTTTTTAGCTCTAGTAGAGCTGCTGATACTGGATTGTGTTGCTATTTTACTGCCACCCCAGCCTGCAGATATACTTATTTTTCTAAAAGACCAAACATTGTTTTTTTTTTTAGTTTTGGTGTACGACAGTTCATTTATATAGAGAATAGGGCACAAATGTTTTTTGTCGCAAAATACACAAAAAAAATGGCGCAGCCCTAATGGGACACATTGCCCCATGTTCCCAACCCGTGGTAGCTGGTCCCCACAATGTGTAATGGAGAAGGATGAGTCTTCACTACTGTAAATCACCAGGAACAGGCGGCACAGAGCCCTGAGGTCTGTAGTAATTAAAGGCTATTTATACCTATACAGACATTTTTTTTTCCTTCAATGCATTTAAAGTGCACATAGTTCTGCACAGAAGCTGTGGACACAGAACAGTAGAACAATATTAATAAAGACTATTTCCAAGGTTCCTTCCTCTCTCATGTCACCTGCATTGGAGCTCTGTATAGAATGGCCGTGAAGGTGGACAGAGCCTCTAATCCCAGTGATGGACAGACCATTATTTCTGGGGCAGTGATGCCAATATTCACAATGTGGTCAGAAAGTGAGCGTGGAAACTATAGGGCTGTAGGTTTCTCCTCTATTGTGGGTAAAATATGTGAAGGTTTTCTATGAGAGGCCATACTGGAGTGTCTCAGTGATAATAACCTTATAACACAGCAGCAGGATGGCTTTATGAGGGGTCAGTCCTAGGTTTGAGGAAAGTACGGTAGACCGTCATTTCTTTGAAGCCCAACACCGGAATTAAAATGGTGCGTGTTGGAAAGGGTTAAATCAAAAACAAATTAATAACTAGTGAACATTTTAAGAGAAAAATATTTTGGATAATTACTTTAGATGCTCTTAGTCCAAAAGGGTTAAACGAAAAACTAGTGAAAGTGTTTTTATAATGTGTGTGTGTGTGTTAACGGAGGGGTATATACAGAGTATACTGACCTTACTGCGCATGCTTGAAAAAGAAGCTTAGTCTCCGAAACGTCGCACAGGTGTGCGGGTGGCTCTTGCTCTCCGGCTAATCCTCTATGCTACTCTGTTTGAAATATGGACTACGCTAAGGCTATGTTCACACGGCTTAAACTGCTACGCTCAAATACGAGTGAAATGCGCCCCAGTCATTATGGTAATCCACAGCTCTCATAGAGAACTATGGATTACGCCTCCTCTCCCCGGGCTTACAATTGTACGTCCGGAGAGATAAATGACATGTCAATTACTCGAGGCGAATACACGCCGCTAGTAATGAATGTCTATGGGGCCGGCCAGCCCCCCCGCCCCGCAGGGGTACGCACCAATCGGTACGAGCTCCCAAAGTCCTGGCGTAATTGCGTACGCCCCGCAATTATGACGTGTCAGCTTAGCCTAACGCGTGATAAATATTGCACCTTCCTTCTATATTTTTAAGACTGTTATCTGTTTTTATATCACTAAATGATTAAAGAAGTGAAAGTTAATATTGGTTTGGTCTTTGCTGCTACTATCGAGACCAAAGAGGTTCATACTAAAATATGAATATTAAGGGAATTTGTGCATTATAGACAGTGTCAGTAGTTCGCCACCATCTCTTTGCTACAAGTCCCAGACTGCACAGCAGTCTAGGACTTCTCTCCACAGTTATCACTGCTAGTGTGCCTGTGCTGACATTAGTGTGTATCCCCCCCAGCTCTGTACTTGCTGTCATGATAATGATGAGGTACTATATAAAATACACACAGCTGCAGTCATCATTTCAATGACTGCAGTACACACCCCAGCTCTGAACTGCTGCTGTCCTCTACTCCCATTATTGTCAGTAAGTTCTGCCAGCAGGACTCAAAGATAAACCGTTCCCCCTCCCCTGTAATTACTCTAATGTATTTTTTTTCTATCTATTTTCTAACTACAAGCTGGCAAGTGTGAAGGCACTTAGATGATTCTTTGATCAGGTCATACCCACTACAGGGGAGTGTTCCTGAGCTGAGCCTGGCTTCAAAGCACACCCACTGAGTGTGATGCAGTGTTCAGTGAGGCCATGTGAACAATAAACAACACATGGACTTCAGGGGATAAGGAGGAGGATAGGACAGGGCTCTTTGCAGTTGTGAGTCTCTGAGAACCGCTTTAAGTGCTGCTCCTTGTCAGGTGGACTCAGGATCTCCATGTGTGACTTAGCCATTTATCTGAATGGTTGACATACAATAGTACATTTCTGGAGCTGAAGTTTCCATCCCCTCTATAGATTTTTCTCACTCACTGACATGAAATCAGAATAAACCTTCCCCGTTTTAGGTCAATTAGGAACCAAAATTATTTCTATTTGCCAAATGCAGAATAATGAGAGGGAGAATTTTAAAGGCATCTTTACTTTCTGCAAAGTCAGCAGTTTCCATGCACTGGGATGACTCCACCTTTAAACAGTTTTGGACCGCCCATATGATGATGTCATGTCTTTGGAAGCATCTGAGTTAAAGACCCAGCTGTGGGTGTATTTTCACCCCTTCCCGCCGGAGCCAGTTTTGGCCTTCCTGACAGAGCACCATTTTCAAAATCTGACCTGTGTCACTTTATGTAAGAATAACTTTTTAATGCTTTTACCTATCCATGTGATTCAGAGAGTGTTTTCTCTTAACATAGTGTGCTATAAGTTAGTAAGAAATTTTGGTCCAAACAATACTCGTTTATTTGTGAAAAATTTCAAAATATCATGAAATTTTGGAAAAATTTGCCATTTTCAAACTTCAAAATTTTCTCCATCTAAAGCAGACAGTAATACCAGACAAAATAGGTTATAAATAGGATCTACCATATGTCTTCTGTATGTTGGCATATTTTTTTTTTTTTATTTACTTAACTTTTTTAGAAACTTGGGAGGCTTACAAATATAGCAATTTTTCAAATCCTCAAGAAAATTACAAGCACAGATTTTTTTAGGGTCCACTTCAGTTCACATGTAGAATTGAGGGGCCTGTATGTTAAACACCCTCATAAATCACCCCAATAAAAAAACTACACTCTTCAAGGTATTTAAAACAGCACTTAGAAAGTCTGTTAACCCTTTAGGTGTTTTATTAACGAAGTTGTGGTAAAATTTCAAAATGTCATATTTTTTTGCCAATTTTCATATTTAATCTATTATTTCATGGAATTTAGTATATGGTAACAGAAAAACACAACTCAATGTAAGTTTCCCTACATCTGCTGTTTCTAGAAATATATCGTATGTGGCCCTAGTCTGTTACTTGACTCAACCACAGGCCTCAGAAAGGAAGGAGCACCTTCAATGAATTTTATAGGCAACCTATCAGGTTTCCTGACACCTAAAGGTGCTAAAAACAAAAAAAAAGACCCCATTATAGAAACTACACCCCTCAAAGAATTCATCAAGGGGTGTAGTGAATTTATTGACCCCACAGCTATTTCACAAAAAAAATTAGAATTAGACCATAAAAATGAAAAATTAAATTTTTTCCAATCAATTCAGTTTTTAGCCCCACATTTTTCATGGTCACAAGGAATGTAGGAGAAAAAGCACCCCAAAACATATTGCACAATTTCTTATGAGTGTGACAGTACCCCAAATGTGGTCATAAAGAAAATCTGGGACATGTAGTGGGTCTTAGAGGTAAAGAAGCGTTATTTGGCTTTGGGAATGCAGAATAGGAGGGAATGGTTGGAGGCCCTCATGTTGCATTAGTAGAGCCCCCCAAGTTCCAGAACAGAGAACAAAAAACAAAAGTGACCCCCATTTTAGAAACTACACCATTAAATGAATTCATCTAGGGGTATAGTGTGCATTTGGGGTGTAGTGTGCATTTTTTTTTTAATAGATGCATTTAGGGGTATAAGGTGAAAATCACTATTATCCTGTATTTATTCCAGACCTTTTAACAATAAGTTGTGCAAAATTGAAAAATTACATTTCTAATTTTTCTGCCATGTCTCCCCATTCTAGGGACACCCCACATGTCACCCTAGAATTTGGCTGCCCCTTTTGCACGCCATGGAGGAGACATAGCAATAATGCGCTTGGCACGCCAATTTCTCTAAATTACACAGCATGTTCTGACAATTGCACATGCTGGGATGTGAACTAAAATTATGAAACGCCCAAAAGTGACCCCTTTTTTAGAAAGTACACCCCTCTCTGAACATTTTAAGGGGTGTAATTAAAATTCTCACTGGACAGGTGTTTCATAAAATTAATTCAGACATTATTGTGCATTAAAAAGCCGAAAAATGCAAACTGACATTATTCGGACGCGCCATATCACCGCACAATAAAACCTATGACAGGAAACCTATGCTTCAGGGAACGGTGCAAATAAAAAAAAAAAAAGTATAAATGAATGTTATGGCTAGTAATCCATAGACGAGTGGTACAGTTTGAAGCATTCTTTATACAGAGGCCGGTCACTGCTGGATTGAGACCTGCTTTCTCCCCTTGAAAGCAATTGCATAACAAAGGGTTTGGGGAGTCCCCTCTGGTTCCTTCTCACTGTGCCTCAGGCTGCTGTACGTCTTCAGGGACTTAAAAAGTGGATTGCTGGTGTAAAAGTTATTCACGTACAGTTGGTAACCCTTATCCAGCGGTGGGTGCATCAAATCCCACACTATTCTTCCACTAATTTTTTTAGGTAAGGGGGGCATTCTGGGGGTAATACATGGCTGTCCTTCCCTTTTGTAAATCCGGAAGCTGTGGGTGTTCCCAGAGGTACTCACGCACAGCTTGTATATTTTTATCCCGTACCGCGCTCTCTTGCTGGGCAGGTATTGGCGAAATTTAAGTCTGCCCTTGAAGTGTAAAAGGGACTTGTCCACACAAATAAATTTATCAGGGGTATAGGCTGCTGAAATGGGTGATAACAGGCCAAACTTTATACAAGCGGTCATAAGTGTGGTCGTCACGGGGCGGGCACAGTGCATTATTGGTGAAATGCAAAAATCTTTGAATTTGTTCAAAGCGCGTACTGGACATGGCATGGCAGTAAAAGGGAGGACTGTAAAAAATATCAGTACTCCAATACTGCCGGACCTCGGGCTTCTTCACTATGCCCATATGCAGAATAAGGCCCCAAAATGCAATCATCTATGCAGCGTCCACGGGGGTCCACTTGCAGAATGAAGACATGGGTGTAACGCAAGAGTGGATTCGCTGGACCAACGCAAGCGATGATAGCTAAGCCACGCCAGGGAACGGAGTCTAAGTAGCCCCCGGTTTTCACCAGAGCCCGCCGCAAAGCGGGATGGACTTGCTGCGGCGTGAAGCTACCAGGTCGTTACCCCTGACGTGACTGGCTTGCGATGGCGGCCGGGGTACAGCGTGGGACAAAGACGTGATCCAGAGACCTAGTCGGGGACAGGCAGAAGGTCAGGGCAGGCGGCACCCAGGCCAGGTCACGCCACGTCAGCAGGCGGACTGGTACACGGGTAATGAGGACCCAACAGCAATACACTCTAGACGCACGGTAAGCACACCAACAGACTGGCAGGAAGTGCTGGGGGTGGATACCTTAAATAGAACCAGCACCCGACAATAGATCCAGTATCGGGATGCTGGCCCGTTAAATTTAGAGAAGCCGGCGCTTGCGCGCCTTAAGCAGCGGCCACGTGCGTGGCGGCCGGGACAGGCAGGAGCGGCGTTCACAGGAGCGCGGACGGGTAAGGGAAGCGGGGCCGGGACAAACCCCCGTGACAATGGGGTTTAGGGCCAAACACTGCTGGGCATAGAGATTGGTCTGTGCCACCATGACATCTGCCAGATCCTCAGAGAAAAATATTTTTAAAAAAATCTAATTCATTGAGGCCTTTAGTGTCAATACAGTCAGGGATTTGTGGCTGGTAATCATCTGGGGCAGGAGTCCATATAGGGTCACTAGTTTGGGGGTCACCTCTTCTGACATATGGTGGCGTCTACAGGAGGGACCCTCATCAGTGGAGGAGGATTCAGAAGATTCGGACAAGGCAAACGCAATAAACTCCTTGTCCGAATCACTAGCGGAATCGCTATCCTCAGCCAGGAAAGTGTACCCCTGCTCAGCTGAGTAGCGTCTTTTGGAAGATGTGGACTTTATTCGGGGCTTGAATTACTGGGCATGTAAAATGTGTGTGCTTATACATGTGCATGTGTGAAAAATATTCTGACAGTGGGGGTGTGTGTGTAGTGCTTAGACACGTGTGGGGCAATTAATTTTTTTGGTTGGATGGAATTTTTTTTTTTTTTAAATTAAGTAATGTAAAAAAGAAAAAACAGCAAACAAACGTTAGTAAAAAAAAAAAAAAAAGTACACGTCCGGTGTTGTAAAATTAGCCTAATAAAATTTTAAAAAAAGTGCTATTTATTTCACAAAAACTTACTGAATGAGCGTCAGCAGAAAATAACACTGCTGAACGTCCGTCAGTAAAAAATACTACCCTAACAGTAATAGTAAAAAAAAAAAGCTTGAAAAACTATCAATTTTTTTAATACACTTTCTAACTAGAATTTTTTTTATTTCTAACTATACGGACGTCACTAACTCTACATTATTACCTCACCTAAACGTCACTAAAAAACGTTCTGCCAGGAAAAAAAAAGTGCGCATGCAATGGAGCGCAGGTGCTGTCAGTAATATGCGTCACTGACCAGTGCTCAGAGGCAGCAGGATGGTGACCCTGTGCCAACAACTGAGCGTGAACGCAAGCACTAGAAGCCAACAATCTTAGCCAGAGGCAGCATAGCGGAGAGGAGCTCCGCCGTAGATCGGGACGGATTGGGGGGCACAGAACCACTGGACCACCAAAGTAAAGCTCGGGTAACAATTTGACTGTAATGGGCACCGCACTGATTGCTATTCCGAACCAGAATGGCAGCGCAGAGCGGTGCTCATTACTTTAAATGGCGGACAAGTGCATCGCTGCCTCCCTGGGCATCGAGGGGAGATTCTCTGCTGTCAGGGACAGCAGTCATCTCCCCTGTATCACCACATCTTTAGACGCGGTGATTCAGACAGTCCAGGACGTATGGGTATGTCCATTTGCGGGAGATCACTTCCCACTAGGACATACTGATATGTCCCATGTCGGGAAGTGGTTAAGTCACACCAGAAACACACTGCTTCTATGTGTAACATCATGTGAAAGTCTAAAGAAATCAGCCAAGATATCAGGAAGGAAAGGGAATTATGAACTTGCACAAGTCTGGATCATCCTTGGGGGCAATTTCCAGATACATGAAGGTGCTTCGTTCATTTGTACAAACAATTATACTCAAGTACATACAAGATGGGAATGTGCAGCCATCATACCGCTCAGGGAGGAGACTGGTTCTATGTCTCAGAGATGAACGTGCTTTGGTCCGACATGTGCATGTGAACCCAAGACCATGTGAAGATGCTGGTGGAAGCAGGTAAGAGTGTTTCATTATCCACAGGGAAATGGGTAATGTAACAACATGGGCTGAAAGGCCGCTCTGCCAGGAAGAAGCCATTAATCCAAAAGAAACATATAAAAGCCAGATTAATGTTTGCAAATGCACAGGAACAAAGACCTACATTTTTGACCTGTCCCGTGGTCTGACAAAACTAAAATTGAACTGTTTGGCCATAGTGACCATCGTTGTTTGGAGGAAAAAGGGAGAAGGTTGAAAGCCCAAAATCCATATCCCAACTCTGAAACACGGGGGTGGCAGCATCATGTTATGGGGTTGTTTTGCTGCAGGAGGGACTGATGCACTTCACAAAATAAACGGCATCATGAGGGAAGAAGATTATGTGGCAATACGGAAGCAACATCTCAAGACATCAGCCAGGAAATGAAAGCTTGGGCGGAAATGGGTCTTCCAAATGGGCAATGACATGAAGCTACTGCCAAACTGAGTACAAAGTGGCTTAAAGAGAACCAAGTCAATGTTTTAGAGAGGCCATCCCAAACCCCTTATCTGAATCCTATTGAGAATTTATGGGCAAAGCTGAAAATGCAGGAGCGAGTAAGGGGACCTACAAACATGGCTCCGTTACACCAGTTCTGTCAGCAGGAATGGGCCAAACTTCCTACCAACTATTGTGAGAAGCTTGTGGAAGGATCCAGAATGTTTGGACCCAACTCATACAGTTTAAAGGCAAAGCTACCAAATACTAATGAAATGGATGGAAACTTCTGACTTTGCAAAAGGTAATAAAAATGCCTTAAATACTCTGTCATTATTCAATTATTTGGCAAATAGAAATAATTTTAGTTCCTAATTGACCTAAAATGGGGAAGGTTTATTCTGATTTCATGGCAGATGGTGAGAAAAACCTGCAGATGAGGCTTTTTATATAGTGGATGGAAACTTCTGGTTTCAACTGTACGTCTGGCTGAAGATTGCCCAGTAACCTCAGGGGTGCTGGGTGCAGCTCTATCCTGAAGTAGGTGACTGATGAAACAATCACTTTTATTCTTGGAAGTGGAAGAGTCCAGTTTCTATCCTTTTTGGGACTCCCAACCAGCACTGTGCAGTTGTAGCTGAACATGTTAAGCAGAATCTGATGACGGCTTTCTGTTAATCAATGTATGTGCCTATTTTTATTAGCAATTACACACGTGGACAAAATTGTTGTTCCCCTTCCATTGAGGAAAGTAATGTGGTCACTAAAATAACTTGAGACTGAAAGAAGTCGGAATAGTGTACAATTCACTGAAAATCAGAAATTGCTTTGCATTGTGGTTCAAATGAAAAAAATTAAAAGCAAACTGGCCTGGACAAAATGATGGTTCCCTTAATTTAGTATTTTGTTGCACAACCTCTGAGGCAATCACTGCAAGCAGGCAATTTCTCTCTCAATGAGGCTTTTGCTCCTGTCCTCAGATATTTGGCCTACCCCTTGTGCTCCAGCTGTTGACATGTATTTGGCCAACTCCTCATGAGCTGCTCCAGCTGTCCACATATATTTGTCCCATTCCTCAGGTATTTGTCCCCACTCCTCGGGTATACACCAGCTGTAGACATGTATTTGGCCCTCTCGTCTTAAGTGGCTCCAGCTGCCCACAGGTATTTTGCCTATCCATGTGCGTGGCTCCAGTTGCCTCAGATGTGAAGGTGCTTTCTCCATATTGTAGGTTTAGGTCCTTTCACGGATGTTCAATAGGATTTAGAGCAGGACTCTGAAAAGCCACTTCAGAATAGTTCAATGCTTTGTTCCTGGATGTTTTTAGCTTTGTGTGTTTTGGGTCATTATCCTGTTGGAGGACGCATGACCTGTGAATGAGATCAATCTTTCTGACACTGGGGAGCACATATTGCTCCAGAGTGCCTTGATTTTCTTGAGATTTCATTGTACACTGCACAGATTTAAGACACCCCGTGCCAGATGCAGCAAATCAGCCCCCACACATGACCGAGCCGCCTCAATGTTTCCAGTAGGTACATTTTTTTTTCTTTGTATGCTTCATTTTTGCACATGTGTGAGCTAAAGTGACTTGCCAAAAAGCTCCAGTTTTGTCTTATCTGTCAAAAGGATGATTTCCAGAAGTTTTGTAGCTTGTAAATATGCATTTAGGCATATTTTTATGATTTGCTTTCAACACTGGTTTCCTCTACTTTGACAAAGACAGCCACCTGAACTGACACTGATGTACCTTGACCTTGAAGTTCATCTCTAATCTCTTTGGAAGTTGCCGTGGACTCTTTGGTTACAGTTTGTATCATCGGTTTTATCAATTTGACATCAGTTTACCTATTGTGATCATGTCTGCGGAGTTTTTCTATAGTCCCTTAGACCCTAACCAACATTAGACGTCAGGGTATGTCCTGGCTGGGAGGGAGACAATGACTGGCACCCAGCCAGCCAGTATCACTCTGCTCGGCACTGATGAGGGGAAAAACTCCGAAATGCCAGTATGCAGATGAGTGATCCTGGCTAGGCTAAGATCCCTTTTGCTTTCTAAAGACTCAGTGGGTCAAAAGCAAATTGAGAATTTGTTACATCCATTAGAGGGCGTTCGAGCTTCTCAGCTCCTTTCCCATAATGTCTTGTGATATGCAGATGCTTTATGGAGTGCAACAGGCAATTTCCAATCTCCTCAAACATATGGTGCTTTCCCCAAGGAGAGATATTCCCCTTTCTGATCTGAACCTAGAAAAAGAGAACTGATTTTATTGATTCGATGACTGTACTTTGTAACGTTTTTACAGACTGCATTCATTTTTCACATACAGATTCTGAGATATAAATTTTATTCAGAAATAAAAATGTTTATTTTTTCCAGGTGAAGACTGTATGAGTGGATCCAATGGACGTCTCATTTTATCTCCATGTTATGAAGTAGAAGATAAACCATTACAGATTAAGAAAAGAAAAACTGAACATAAGAAAATTTGCACAGATGAAAGACCATTTCCTTGCTCAGAATGTGGAAAGACTTTTTGTCAGAAAAAAATATCTTCTTCAACATCGGAGAATTCACATCGGAGTGAAGCCATTTTCTTGCTCAGAATGTGGAAAGTGTTTTAGTCAGAAAAAGAATCTTGTGCAACATCAAAGATTTCACACAGGAGAGAAGCCATTTTCTTGCTCATTATGTGAAAAGTCTTTTAGTCATAAAACAAGTCTTGTGGAACATCAGAGAATTCACACAGGAGCAAAGCCATTTTCTTGCTCAGACTGTGGAAGGTCTTTTACTCATAAAACAAGTCTGGTGGAACATCAGAGAATTCACACAGGAGCGAAGCCATTTTCTTGCTCAGACTGTGGAAAGTCTTTCAGTCAGAAAACAAGTCTTGTGAACCATCAGAGAATTCACACAGGAGAGAAGCCATTTTTATGCTCAGAGTGTGGAAAAAGTGTAACTACAAAATCACAACTTATTCTACATCAGAGAACTCACTCAGGAGAAAAGCCATTTTCTTGCTCAGAATGTGGAAAGTCTTTTAGTCATAAAGCAAGGCTTGTGGATCATCAGAGAATTCATTCAGAAGAGAAGCCATTTTCTTGTTCAGAATGTGGGAAGTCTTTTACTTATAAAACAAGTCTTGTGGAACATCAAAGAATTCACACAGGAGAGAAGCCATTTTTATGTTCAGAATGTGGAAAATGTTTTACTACGAAATCTCAACTTGTTATACATCAGAGAACTCACTCAGGAGAAAAGACCTTTTTCTGCTCAGAATGTGGGAAGTCTTTTAGTAATAAAATAAGTGTTGTGGAACATCAGAGAATTCACACAGGAGAGAAGTCATTGTATTGTTCAGTGTTGGAAATGTAAGACACTTAACTTACAAAGGGAAGAAATAATATTCATGTTCAGTATATAAGAAATCTATTATCTAGAAACTGGATCTTGTAGAACAAGTAAAAGTAATTATAGACATGTATTGCTTAACACAGAGATATTGCTTCTATGATTTCACTGACAGATGTGCTTCATCATTATTAATATTCATTGCTGGGACAGATCATTTTCAAATGGGGAATGTCAGGGGATTATTTTGGAAATATGAGAGTGATTCTCCCCAGTATCCCCCTTTCCTCTTAGGCATTTATGACATATCCATTGAACATGTCATAAATGTCTGTAAGATTTGGCTCCCATCTTTCTGATTTTACCTCCTGTAACGACTCAGCAGTCAGGAACTGGATCCACTGGGCTGCACGCGAGATTTGGTGTTATCATACTGGGGAGCAGTGTCTATGGAGCCCCTGGTTTTCACATGGATGGATTTGGCTGTAGGGTACTCCAAGGTAGCTTCACGCGTGGGGCAGCTGACATGCAGATGATGTACCGGAGAATCAGACTAGGTGCATAGTTATACTAAGCACAGGTCACGGCAGGCAAGGACAGGCAGCAGCAAACGGAGAAGTCAGAAGTGAAACCAAAGTCAGAAAATCAGGAATCAATGTATAAGCACACCAGCGCACTGCAGAAATACCACCAAATGTCTGCTACAAGGATAAGGCAAGGGTCTCCTTAAATAGCACCAGGTGGCAGCAGTTGGCCAGAAGCAGGTAAGTACCTTTCACTGACTGTTTAAGGCTTAAAGAGTCAGTGTGCACCAAGCAGACATCAACACAGGGGAATGGCAGGTGATGAAGCAACTGCAGCTGAGAAGCTTAGAGTTACACAGAGCAGTGCTGTGGCAGACGACCATGGTCAGAAACCATGAGGTGGTTCATGACAGTACCCCCTACTGTACGGCCCCTCTTATTTAGAGGCAGACGATTATGGAATCTGTGGATGATTTCTGGGGCATTGATGTTTCTTGCAGGTTCTCACAATCTCTCTTTGGGGCCAAAGCCTTTCCAACCTATTAAGTAATATGCAAACAAAGAAGGATATCCGGTGACGTGTCCTGTGGGACTGAAACGCCGCAAAGGATTCCAAGGTCCAATAGCGTAAAACCAGGAACTTTATTTCTTCAATTAAAAATGAGTCCACAATGGCACAAAGCAACAGACCCCATATACGGCAACACTAAACAGACGCGTTTCGAGTCTTAGACTCTTGCTCACTGTAATTACAGTGAGCCTTTGTTATTTCCTCTGGGAAAAGATGATACCAGCTCCAGCGGAGGATGAGTCCATTTCTAGGCTTATCAATGAAGTGAGGGCAGCACAAATTCAAACCAAAGTGTTATTTTATTCCCAGGCAACGTTTCAGCTCTTACCAGAGCCTTTCTCAAGCCTTCATTGATTTACCACTGGACCTGGTTCAGTCCTTAGGACGTGCACTCTGCTTATATACTCAGCTGGTGCTGTTTCATCTTGGACACTTCGAGGCTTAGGCTTTTCAGGTTCTGGACAATGCAGAGTAGAGGCAGATGCAAAGGCACTTTTTAACTGGAAAAAAAGTCTTGGGGTTCTGGCCTTTCTTGGTGAGGGCAGAGACGGAAGTCAATAGGGAGAAGTAATGTGGGAGGAAGTACTGATAGTAATTGGTAAAACCAGAAGTAAAGTCCTTTATTTTGGTCAATACATAAAAGTTTTTCTACAGGTTCATTTACAGGTGTGATAACATTAACATCACTTCACATTATTTATTACAATTTGCAATACAATATGTTAGTTTAATTATAATATAATTGGTTACTTCTAATCAACATACTTTTAATGCATACGCAGTGAACTTTACATTATCTTTGTTCTGCATTTCTAATAACTAAATTGCAGCCTATCACCTGGTAAATCCGACAGCCATTATTAAAGTATTTAAGACAAGAAAAACGGCTTATCTACCATTGATTAGATTAAATACTAAGAAATCCGGTTGCTTATTCTCGGCGGTGACTAAAGAATCTGGGTCCTAGAAGATGGAAATAAAAACAAAAAAAAACATAAAAACATAAATATATATGTGTGTGTGTGTGTGTGTCTGGTTTCAACTGTATGTGTGTATATATACACACACAAAGTTGAAATACAACTGTATGAAAAGACTCATCTGCAAGTTTTTCTCACTATCTGACATGAAATCAGAGTGAACCTTACCCGTTTTAGGTCAATTAGGAACCAAATTTATTTATATTTGCTAAATGCCAGAATAATGAGAGAGAGAATATTTTAAGGCATTTTTATTACTTCTGCAAATCAAAGTTCCTACCTAGTTGCCTTTAAACATCTGGCAGCCATATGATGATGTCATGTCTTTGGAAGCTTTTGATAGGTTTATTGGCAACATCTGAGTTAGATACACAGCTGTGGATGTAATTTAAATCACACCAGAAACACACTGCTTCTGTGTCTAACATCTTGGGAAAGTCTAAAGAAATCAGAGAAGATATCAGGAAGAGAATTGTGTACTTGCACGAGTATCACCCTTGGATGCAAGTTCCAGATACCTGAAGATGCCTCTTTTATCTGTGCAAACAATTAGACTCATGTACAAACAAAATGGAAATGTCCAGACATCATAACACTCAGGTAGGAGGTAGGTTCTGTGTCTCAGAGATTAATGTGCTTTCCGACATGTGCATATCAACCCGAGAACAAAAGCAAAAGACCTTGTGAAGATGCTGGCGGAAGCTGGTAAGATTGTGTCAACTAAAATAGACCTGTCTGGCTATAATGACCATTGTTACATTTGTAGGAAAAAAAGAGAAGCTTGGAAGCCTAAGAACACCATCCCAACTGTAAAACACAGGGGTGGCAACATCCTGTTGTGGGGTTGTTTTGCTGCAGGAGGGACTGGTGCACTTCATAAAATAAATGGCATCATGAGGAAAAAAGATTTTGTAGCAATACTGAAGCAACATCTCAAGCCAGGAAGTTAAGCTTGGGCGGAAATGGGTCTTCCAAATGGACAATGACCCGAAGCTACTGCCAAACTGGTTACCATATGGCTTAAGGAGAACGAAGTCGATGTTTTAGAATGGCCATATAAAGCCCTAATCTCAATCCTATTGAAAATTTATGGACAAAGCTAGAAAGGCAGGTGTGGGCAAGATGACCTCTAAACATGGCTCCGTTACACCAGTTTTGGCAGGAGGAGTGGGCCAAAATTCCTACCAACTATTGGGAGAAGCTTGTGGAAGGATCCAAAACATTTGACATAAGTCCTACAGTTTAATGGCAATGGTACAAAATACTAATGAAATGGATGGAAACCTTTTGACTTTGCAGAAAGTAATAAAATTGCCTTAAAAATTCTCCCTCTCATTATTCTGGCAATTGGTAAAATATAAATAATTTTGGTTCCTAAGTGACCTGAAACGGAGAAGATTTATTCAGATTTCATGTCAGAGAAAACATGCAGATGTATCTTTTTATATAATGTATGTAAACTTCTGGTTTCAACTGTTCATGGACTGTATTGCAACAACGGTCACAAAACACCCTGACAAAATATACAGCAGCCCTGTCCTCAGTGCTACAACGGTCAGCCTCTTTGATCATGCAGCCTCTGTATGAGTGCTTGACTACACAGACATTTTCACTGACAGAAAAGGCACTTTACAATTTTCCACCTAAAATCATTGATTTCCTCTGTACCCGTCCTGGGCAGGCCTGAATATGACAAGCCATTCTTACTGTACTGCACTGTGATAGCTGGTGATGCCGTGGCAATCCTTATACAGTCATGTGGCACACAGCAGAGACCAATAGCACATGATTCAGCCAGCTTAGATACAGTGGCAAGAGTAGTCACTGCAGAACAAATACTGCTACAAAAAACTTCAGAGATTGTGCTGAATTACTCCTGTTACAATGCACACACTGCATGATGTTCATGATATTCTTTCTCGGGTGCACCGATGACATATCTCTATGGCTTATTAAATACTCCTCCCATGTACGTTACTGATGCCCCCAAATGTTATACTAACCCGGTGTAAACCTTGAACCCTGCCAAACAATTAGCCTTAAACCTAGATCCAAAAGGGGAGGAAGTAGATGGTATAGATGAGGAAGAACATGATAGTATGGCCCTAGTAGCACAAGAAGCAGTAGGATGTGCCCATGTGAAGAACTCCCCGAATTCAGATTATGAGTTTTTTGTATATGGATCTATGTACCAGGAGGACGGCAGGTATAGAATTGCATATATGGCGGTCACCCAACATTAGTTAATAAAAACTGATCTGCTCCCGCCCCACCTGTCCCGCGCAGAAGGCAGAGTTTAGGGCACTCGCAGAGGTATGTAAAGTGGCTGAGAGTAAGACTGCAAACATATACACAGATTCATGGTATACATTTGGAATAGCCCATGACTATGGTCCTATGTAGAAATCCCAGGCATTTCTAACATCAAATAGTAAACGCACCAAGAATGCAGAAAGTGTCAAAGACTTAATGGAGGCCCTGTTATTGCCTACATAGCTTAGAATAATTAACGTCAGGGAACACACAAAATCTGACAGCAAATCTGAAGCAAGGGGAAACGCTAGAGCAGATGAAGCGGCAAAACAGGCTGCAACAAAGCCTAAGATTAAGGATCCTGACCATTGTGTGTTCCCTAGTGGACAAGTAATGGGTTGCACCTGGCTTCAGTACAGCCACAGCCAGATAGTCCCAAGCCTGTGTGACATGTGTAAAACACAGAACAGGTAAAGTAGTAAATGTCCCCTAGAAACACTCGCCTCGACCGCTGTATTCATTCCAAAGAGTGCAAATTTACTATATGCAACTTCCCAAGGAAGGGATATATGAATATCTCCTGGTTTGTGTAGACCTCTTTTTCCGGTTGGCCTGAAGCCCACCCAGTACACCAGAAACAATAGAGAGTAATAGAGGGACACTTGTCACGGGAGAAGTCATGAAGGAAGTGATAAGTGCATTAGGCATATAACAGGCCTTTCACATACCCTACTATCCTCAGAGCAGTGGAAAGGTAAGATGGTTAAATGGAACTCTAAAACTTAAAGTACAGAACGATCTGGAGGACACACGGAAGCCATGGCCAGAGTGTTTGCCATTAGCCAGGTTCTCAGTCCACTCTACACCTCATAGGAAAACAGAATTGTCTCCCTATGAGATCTTGTTTTGTCTTCCCCCTCCCCCCCCCAAGACAGGGCTCTATTTCCCATAGGTTTTACAGATAGAACACAGCAGTTTGAGAGGATATGTACAGACCCTGCATAAGTAGTTCCAGTTTTTAATTGCATTCCAGACTAACCACAACCTTGATCTGGGTGACTGGGTGGTCCTTAAAAGAAACATGAGAAGGAGCTTTGAATACCAGCCACTGCAAAATGATTACTCTTCCCCATTGTGAAAAAAAAAAAGATGAAGGATGCTGTTTATCTCTTACTCTTGGCTCACATGGGAGTGGTATCTTACACACTACATGATATACTCAACAAACCTTGGGATAATAAGTTCTTCCAACATCGTAAACTATTATATGATTCACTTGTATGAAAATACTGACAGAAGAACGGTAACTGTTGGATATGTACAAGCAACCTAGCAATTCCATTAACCTGGAAGGAACTGTCCACTAGGTCTTGCTACCCCCCTAGATAAAGATGATGCATTTCAAATGCTGGGCCTGGACCAACGATGGAATACCACTGGAGTACCCTTGTCCAGAGCAGGATGGACACATTCCCCCTTCTTCCACTTTAACCTCATAACACACTCAGATGAGGCATCGAGTGTGAGTGAGCTGGTAAAGGAGGGTCGGGAATATAAAAGAGTACCAGTCCTTTCAGTAAAGTTGGGAAAAATATGAGCCCCTGAGCTGAAAGTGTCAATAGGTGAGGCCTCCATTTGTGATAATGTATGAACCCATGTTAGAGTAGGAGCTACTTGCTTAATAGTAGATATCCATGATCCAAAATGGGAAGAGAATAAGTACTTCCTATTGGAGATTGTGATGAGTGTGCTGCATTTGGAAATGGGACTTTTAGCAATTAGGCCCCTCAAGAAAAGGAAAAGGAGATGAGATGTGTGTATAATAGAACTGCTCCTTTGTACATGACAGCAATAGATCTGTTACATGGGTTCACACATCTGAGAGACTTACCAGAAGACATGTATTATGTCTGTGGAAACGCTGCATATAAGTGGTTTCCTCTTGGTGTAGAAGGAACATGCACTACAGCCAGGCTGTCACTATCTACCTACTTAGTCCCCCATAAGGATTTAGATATAAACAAGATACCCAGGCATACAATGTATAAAAGGGCAGCAGATAACAAACCAAGGAGAAATGGGAAACCTCATTTAGTCTCCATATAGGACATCAAATTGGAAGTACTTTATTTCTACATCCTATGGTAATGCAGACTTGGGATAATTTAGTAGAGGCCACAGATTACTTACATGACCTGATCTGGGACATTAAGGGTCTACAGAGCCACACCAGTGCTTGGGTAGATCAAGTCATCCTAGTAACTAATCAACATACGATAGTTCTAGATCATCTTACAGTGGGGAGGTGGAATGTGCCAAATTATAGGCCCCGCCTGCTGTCATTACATAAATTGCAGAAATGAGCAATGATTGGTTGATTAAGCAACAAGTAAAGGACTCATGGTGGGGGTGGATACATTTTCATTTTTAAACTCATGGGTAAATTGGAGGCCACCAAAAGAAAGTGTAGCAGGGGAAGCTGTGTCAGAGGGTGTCAGCCAGGCTTCCCTCAGACCTAGAAAGTGTAGCAGGGGAAGCTGTGTCAGAAGGTGTCAGCCAGGCTTCCCTCAGACCTCGAAAGGCAGATAAGTTATGTGAGATAAGAAGCTTGTGAATGTGGGGAAGTTTGTTGCACACAGATTGTGCCATCCAGAGAGAGGAATAGGGGGAGCTGAGATCAAGGGAATGTGTTTTAGGTTTAAGGCATTATTGGAGGTTGTGGTGTGGATCGGTAAGAGAGGGAGATACAATCGTGGGAATGTGCTGAGGGGCCCGGGGCTACAGGATATGTCCCCAGCAGCCAGGAGGAGCAGAGAGAAGGTTAGCAGGTGGGAGTAGGGTAGACAGTGATTTTATTTAGTTTGTTTAGTGAGAAGGGCATGGATAGTGGGAAAGAGGTTGGTGGCAGCAGAAAGAGGAGAGGGCATGGTATATGGAGAGGGTTTGAGATAATACTTACTCAAAAAACACTACAATTTTTTGAGACATATTCACAGCTCAATGTCTGGACTAGACTGAACCCAGTAGTAGGCAGCTCTGGCCCATATGCTAACTGGGAAAAATTAACAGGTGCAGCTAATTGCTGAGCCGCAGCTCACATACTGTACCCAACTACTAGGGGAACAATTAGATGATAAAAAACTGCACATTAACTTAATACCTGTTCACACCAGCATGCAGAAAAGCCACAGTATAATGCATGGGGAGCTTGCACAAATACCAATAAAACAACCACTCACATGCCCTCCATGCATAAGGGGGTGGTTGGTACTACAATTGCATACAAATAAGGTGATACAGAAGGGTGCCACCAATACAGATACATGTGGTGCACCATACTGGCTTACAACCTATCTGTGAGGCCCATACTATTAGATTAAGTGGGCTGTCCAGCACTTTCTGGGTGTCCAACACAAAACACAGATACTCTCCGCTCCCCAGCACTGTTAGGCAGATAAAAAATATGACATACTGGAAAAATGTTAAGTATGAGTTATTAGTTGGTACAGGGCCCCCGATACGTAAGCTCGCAATCGGAATCAACGGTTCTCATGTCTTGCGAGTCCTTACACTATCAATTTACAGAAAAAAGACACAAAAAAGGGAAATTACTTACTCAAAAAACACTCCAATTCTTTGGGCTATATTCACAGCTCAATGGCTGGACTAGACTGAACCCAGTAGCAGGCAGCTCTGGCCCATATGCTAACTGGGAAAAATTAACAGGTGCAGCTAATTGCAGCTAAAAATTGTAGGGTTTGAGATAAGCAATATGTTTAAGGAACATGGAGTGTAAAAACTGTCACACTTAGAAAAATGTCTCAACTTGTATAAACAAAATTCTGCTTGTTAGTAAACATTCACTTCCACTTGCTAACAGGTCAAAAAAAGGGCCTCCTCCCTTGCCCCATATCTTTGTGAAAACAATTGTAAATGAGACCTGTAGTGCAGCTGTGCTTGCTTTCTTGCATTTATTTAAATTTCAATAGACATAGCATACATCGCCGTTCAGCCATCATTAGTCCACATAAAGTCCTTGAAGGATAACACGCAAGTAGTGAATCTCAGGTAAATACCTTGTAGTGTTTTATGATTCCACAGGATAGCAGAGGAGCATCTAGGACAACCGACTGAGCATTGCACGGATGCATTTACAATTGTTTACACTTAGAAAAATGGACACACAGCGCAGGGAAATGTATAGAGGATCAAAACCCTAATCAGACTGACCAGGTGTGAACAGGAGGGGTCAGTAAATAACCTAGTGGGGGGAGACAGAAAGCAGTATGACAAGGTATGGTGCACTGCTGACTCAATACACAGCAGGAGATCAGGATAGAGAGAAGCTGTGATAAATTTGAAGCAGAGCAAAAGGTTACACAGGAAAAGTAGATTAAAGCCAATCTAAGCAATGACTTGCTGGGTGCAGTGGTTCATGCAGACACATACCAAAAGTTTATGAGACTTGCTGGGTGCAGTGGTGTCAAGCGGCGCCTCCTTCCCTCTGTCTCCTCTGCGCCTGGCGCACGCTCTCAGTAATGTAAAGGAGCAGCGCGCCACACCAAACCTCCCTGAACCTATCCCCTGCCCTGTGTGGATATTTTAAAGAGCACCTTCCCTCAGTTACTGCCAGATTGTTGGTGTGATTAGTAGTTGTTCTCTCTGTGAATTCCAGTAGTGACCTTTGGCTTAATTGTTGGGAGTTTTCTGCAGTGAAGTCCAAACTGACATACGGGGTTTAGGATAAGGGTCCGGGGCTCTTTAGAATCGGCTCCTTGACATGGCATATACAAAACTCACAGAGGATCCACTGCCTGTCCTTGACATCTCCCTCCAGCCTGGAAACACTCAGATTAAGCTTTCCTTCTCCCACATGCCGCATACAATAGAAACAATGGCGATGCCTCCACCTCACCAACCCGTTCCACCATCTTATGGCGTTTGGACAACAGCTTTTTATTTACAAGTTGTATTTCCTACATTGATACCGGTCATTCACTTTCCTAGTTAGCATCGCATGTACCCAACCCCCAGGGCACACGTCGGCTCTTCGAGAGTTAACGGAACAGCGCACCACGGACTGGTATCTCCGGGCGCTGACCCTTTATTACCTCACTTCCCCCTGCCCACCCTGCCAGTTATTTGTCTGCATTCTTAAGTGTTCAATTGTTTTTGTTGCTGCTCCTGAAACATGCTTTGAACTTGACTACGTTTGTCTGCTGACTTTCCTGACATATCTGCCTGTTTGCTGACTGCAATTTAGCCTGTTCCTTTTGTACCACACTGGACCATAGACATCACCATGAGTAGTCAGACCAGAGGTAGCAACCTGGGAGTACCCTGCACCGAAGCCCAACCTACCTTGTGGTGGGCGCCGGTGAAGACTGGAGGACCCCTTAGACTCTGCTTCCTGGCTTAGCTTTTACCATCTCTCGGGGTGACCCAGAGGATTCACTACTCTTCCCGTCACAATATATTTGTAAATCTATGTATTGTTGATCATTATAAGGTGGTATTGAGCTTTTTATATCTATGGGTACAACCCTGTGCCTTTATTTCTGTAGCAATTAAACTGATTTGGGAATTTCCCTTGATTGATATCTCTAGTGTTCAGCCCCATTTATTCCAGTATATTTTTCCTATATTCGGATGTAATTCCTGCCTCAGTCTGGTGCACTAAAGCTGGTGGTTTCTGGAGTGGCAGCAGGATACCTATTACATGTGAGCTGAGAGTTGTGGCCACATATGCACACTGACCTCCTGTAGGTTTTATGAAGATTTCTGCACCAGGACAGAGCATGGGTTGTATCTTCCTACTTGTTATATTTCACTTTTCAGCCCCTGAGAGAAGTATTATAAACCTGACAAGAGGCCGAAGAAAACCTCCCGACTAATCTCCATCTCATTGGCTGGACTTTCCTGGAAGCCTCCTGATAGAAGATTGAGCTTACAAGCTGATGAGGACATGTTGGGGGATGTGAGATTTCTTGTACCCGAGGACAATGTTCAGGATATTTCCTCACTAGAAATGACCGTCTCTGAACTTATATACAGCAATGACATACCCATGACGAAACTAGTGAATTATAAGGAGGAGATTGTGATAGTTTTTTTTGGGTTTTTTATTTTTCTCCGTGTTGCAAATTTTCCTGATTTTCCCATTAAGGGGTTGTAATGGTTGTCTTAGACCGGGATGACCACACGGACGGGGGGGCGGGGGGTCTGCAGGATGTGATCGTTGCATAGCAGGGGCGTTATTGTTGAAATGGATGACCACAAGGACGGGGGGGGCGGGGTTGCAATGTTCATGCGTCTAAGCAGGGTCTTGTTTATGACCTGGGTGACCCCAAAGGACGGGGGGGGGGTGTCGCGGGATGGGATCAGTGCTGCTTACAGGGGCGTTATTTTATTTGACCTGGAGACCCACAGGACGGGAGGACGGTGTTGCAGGATGTGACATGCGTTAAGCAGGGTCTTTGGGTTTTTTATACCCATGACCAACAAGGGCGGGGGGGACTGTCTGCGGGATGTATCATGCTTTCTTACGGGTTGGTATTTTATGACCTGGGTGACAACAGGACGGGGAGGGGTGTCTCAGGGGATCATGCGTCTATAGCGGTCTTGTTTGTTGTATAGGGAACACAGGGGGGGAAGAGGGCCCCCGAGTTAAAACAGTTGCGACATCTGTAATGTATGACTGTGATGCCACACAGGAGGAGGAGGAGGTGTTTCGGATGTTATATTTCCAGTGTGCATCATCACTTAGAGGGTCTTGTGTATTGTCTTATGACCGGGATGACCACACAGGACGGGAGGACGGTTGTCTGCGGATGTGATCAGTCTGCTATGCAGGGTCTGTGTCTTGTCTGTAGGACCTGGATGACCACACAGGACGGGGATGACGGTGTCAGCAGTATGTGATCAGTGCTGTCTATAGCAGGGTCTTTGTCTGTATGACCTGGATGACCACACAGGACGGGAGGAGGTGTCTGAAGGATGTGATCAGTGCGTCTATAGCAGGTCTGTGTATTGTAAAAGACCTGGATGACCACACAGGACGGAGGAAGGTGTCTGCAGGATGTGATCATGCTGTCTATAGCAGGCGTATTGTCTGTATGACCTGGATGACCACACAGGACGGGGAGGACGGTGTCTGCAGGATGTGATCAGTGCTGTCTGTAGCAGGGTCTGTGTATTGTATACCTGGATGACCAAGACGGGGAGGACGGTGTCTGCAGGATGTGATGAGTGCTGACTATAGCAGGGTCTGTGTATTGTATGACCAGTAAGGGGACGTCACAGCAGGGGGTCACTCCATGAGGCCAGAGCTTTAAACCATCACAGAATATGACAGAACCTCTTCTGTTAAATGCTGATACATGTAGAGGCCCCCGGAATTAGTGGAGAGGGTGTCGGCAGTAATTTTGCGCTGACATCACTGATCATGTTGCCCTTCCTTTTATCTGTCAGTGTCCGCTTTCAATCGGTCAATAATCCATCAGTATTGCTAAAGCCAAAAACAAACAGGAGTTGGTCCAAAACAGAGATGACCAGTAAATGGGATATTTGCTTGTGTTCTGTATCCACTCCTGGTGAGTGCCCTCCTCACTAGGCGGGTAAAGGAAGCTGCTCATCAGTGACTCCAGACTTAGGTTGCTGCTGATGGAGCTGGTACTGCTCCTACCCCCCACCTTCCCACAGCAGCCGTGGTAGTGGTATGTGAGCACTGAGGAACCCCCCCGGTCAGACCTGTCAGAGGATGGACCATGCTGCACATAGGCAGTGGCCAACTGACTACACAGGATTTCTCTATAGTATTTGAGTTTGTCCTTCCTCTCAGCAGCTGGAAAAAAGGCTCCCATTTTGGACCGGTAGCGAGGGTCCGATAGGGTGGAGAGCCAGAAGTCATCCCTCTGCCAGGCAAATCAGCATGCTGCGGGACATGAGCTCAAGTGACTCTGAGGGATTCCCTGCCTCCATCTCCACTGTATACTGCCACGATGCTTGGGGGTCATCTGCTTCATCTTCCTCCTCTCCATCTACCTACTGCAGCTGCTCCTGCTCCTCCTCTCCTGTCATCTGGGTAGGAAAACCACTAATTTCACCAGAAAATGCTTGTGCTCCAATGTTCTCCTCCTCCTCCTCCAGTTCAGTCCCCACCGGACTCATGTGGCCGCGAGATGTAAGCGCCATGTCTCCAGTCCCCTGCCCAGACAGATTTTTCAGTATCTGTTCAAGGACATGAAGCAGTGGAATGACGTTATTCATCCCGTAGTCCTGGCAACTGACAAATAACGTTGTTCCTTAAACGGCCTCAGCAAACGGCAGCTGTCACACATGAGCTGCCACTGGCTGACATCAAAGTTACACAGGAGAGTACTCCTGTCCGCCTGGATCATCAAAAAATCTTTAATGGCCTTTCTCTGTTCATACAGTCGGTCTAACATGTGCAGGCTGGAATTCCAATGGGTGGAAACTTCGCACATCAGTGTGTGTTAGGGTAGTCCGTTTTGCTGCTGCAACTCGAGGAGGGTGTGCCTGGTTTTGTAGGAATGGATAAAGTACATGCACAGTTTCCTGGCCATTTTCAAAATGTTCTGAAGATCGGTGGAATACTTCAGGAACCTTTTCACAACCAGATTGAACACGTGCGCCATGCAGAGCGCATGGACCATCCCTCCTCGGTGCAGCGCAGACACCATGTTCCTTCCATTGTCCGTCACCACGGTTCTGATTTGCAGTTGGCATGGAGAAAGCCACACATCGATTTCTTGCTGCATGACGCGGAGCAGTTCCTCCCCTGTGTGATTTCGTTCGCCGAGGCAAACTAGGTGTAGAACTGCATGACACCACTATGCCCTACACATGTGGTATGATGGAGCAGTACTTGTGGAGGCTGAGATGGTGGTGGAGGAGGTGGATATTGGCGCAGGAGCAGCAGTTTGACAACGTCGAGTAGAAAGCAGGTTGTCCAAGTTGTTGGTGTGGCTGGGCAGGAAGCAAATTCATCCAGTGGGCCGTAAAGGACATGTACTGGCCCTGACCGTAGTTACAGCTCCACACGTCCGCATTGCCGTGAACCTTGAAACAAACCGATAAGGTCAAGGACTGACCCACCTTCTGTTCTACGTATTTGTGAAGGGCTGGTACTGCCTTTTTGGAAAATAAATTATGGCTTGGAACTCTCCACCTCGGTTCTCTGAACGGTGCAGAGTCCACCATTTGGAAAGGGAGGAACTGCAGTACCAACAACTTGGACAGGAGCACAGTCAGCTTCTGCACCTTAGGATGGTTGGACGCATACTGTTGTCTCTTGGCAATCGCCTCGTTGAACGACTGCTGGTGCCATGAGTAGCGAGGAGCAGGAGCATCTGGACCGGGAGATGATGGCAAAGAGAAACAGCTCTCTTCGGCAGAGGTGGTGGAGCCTTGACTGGCTGCAATAGCATGCATGCCACTGGGCGCTGCTGCTGCTATGGAGGCAGGATGGACCACCACAACTGAGCCACGTTTCTTCCAGGCCACCGGATGGTGACGCTGCATGTGTTGACGCAGGGCCGTGGTGCCAATGTTAGCTCTCTGGCCATGCTTCACTTTCTGCCCACAGATTCTACCGACCTGCTCGCTGCGCCGCTGCCTGACGTGCAAGCTGACGCCCTTTTCTCCTAACAATGATGAAGCACTTGCTTCAACCAGCTCCCAAGTGCAATCGACTACATCATCATCGATTATTGTTGGATCTTCACTGCTGTTCTCCTCAACGGTCTAGGTATGCAGAGGCTGACCCCTCACAGGACCTCCCATGCCACTCTCCACATCTATACTTTGCCGCCTACTGCAAGGAGCAGGGGATGTCGGCCCCAGTTCTACGCTGCCAAGTAGCTGCAGACAGTCCTCGTCAAATTGTTCATCCTCGCTGGATAGTGGCGCTACGCCCAGACCATATACTAGTTCTCTGGCTGAGGGAACCGAACGGGACACAGGCGGGTTGTGGACAGGTGAAAGCCGCTGAGCTGTTCCCGGGCCATGCCAACTAAGGGTTGTGTCTGATGTTCCCACTGACTCTTGGCTGGGGTAGTCAGATGACATCTGAGATGAAGTTGTTAACCAAGTCAACCAATCAAGAACCCTTGGGTTGGTGGTCAACACATAGCCACTAGCTGACACCGGCAGTTCTGGCCTCACCAAGTCACTCCTGCTGCGATGTCCCCTTCCTGTGCTGCGACCTGTACCTGCTCCAGGAATGTTTATGCCACTTCCACTCGCATTTCTAGATCCTGCCACCTCTCTGTCTGACATACTGTTTGTTCAAAAATTTACAGACTTTGTTTAATGAAGATATCTGTATATGTGTCACGGGTGTTCCTGCGACCTCCGTGTCGGGTCGCAGGAACACCCGCACCCCGGCGCCGTCTTCCGCTGCGAGAAGTGCCGCGACCCGGCCCGCGTGCTGCAGGCGTGCTCGCAGCGCGGTCCACTTACCTCGCCATGCTCCTGCTCTGCTTCGGGCGCGCGCACGGTACTGCAGCTCAATTTAAAGGGACAGCGCGCCGGTGATTGGTTTCACCGGTCACTGATCCTATTTAAGTCTTGCCCCTTCCTTTTCACATTGCCGAATCGATAGTGCCCTGTGCCTAGAGAGGATGTGTTCCCAAGTATCTAGTCTTGTTTCCATGTACCGTATCTTCTGCCTCCGTCCCTCGACCACGAACCATAGCCGCCTGTCTAGACCTTCTGCCTGTCCCCGACTACGAACCATTGCCGCCTGTCCCCGACTACGAGCCTGCTCCACGATTTTGTACCGCGCCACACCTCCTGCCTCGCTATATTGTAAGAAATTCAGTGTATTATATACATATATATTCATATAAATATCATAAATAATATGTATCTATACAAACATATATACTGTATATATATACTATCCACCCTCTTACTGGGTTAGATTCAAAAGGTTAGGTGCAATAAATGAAAGATACAAATGTAAGCGTATAAAAACGTATATTGTATAGTATATGAAATTGATTTAGGGTTATTAAATAATACGGATATGCACAGGAACAGAAAGAAAACAAATGTTACATAAACACTACACAACCAATTATCAATGACTGTTACAAATCATATAACAAAATATAACCAAAATACAATGTTATATTACCATCCAGGCCTTCACCCATTTGCAGTGCAGAGCCATGTGTCCCTGGCTTCTTCCCAACAAAGAGCCTGTCCAAGAGCATGCTCCTGTCTTTTATACCACAAGACCAAGACAATACTTGCCCCTATTACCCATAGGCCTCAGGACCTTTAGTCTCCTACCTTCAGTCAGGTTATAAAATGTTATCCTGTGCCCTATTGTTTTACCTTAATTAGCAAGTGAAAGGCATCAGGACAACCAGTCTAAGCTGCAGTGTGATTCATGCTAGAGCCTCCATCTTAGATTGTACAATCAAAATACCTTTGTATACATTTCGAAGTATATCATATCATATGTCTTTCAATATGTAAAAATCTGTATTTCTTACAGATCCCCACCTAGAGGGCGAATAACTCTTAAAGGATAGAGCCCTCTAAACTAATTTAAAATATATGGTGACACATTAGACATATGGGGGGGGGGGTGTAGCTTGTGGGGGCGGTGCTGTTACTTTTCAGTTGAAAATGATTAGATTTGCAGAGACAAATTTGAGCTGACAACCATCAATAATATCATGTTCTGTGAAGTTAAATTTGCACCTATTACTAAATTCACAGAAATTTTTTAGTATCCTGATAACTCCTTAAGCCACGTTATTTAGACCTTACACCACACAAACAAGTTTTTCTTTTATTTGACACAAACACACCAAAGTCCATATCTGCTTTTCAATTGCTAAGTGATTCTTTCCATGCTGCAGGCTCCTGCTGTAGTCTCTGGGCTATCAGATGTCTGTGGCTCCTTTGCCGGTTCTGAGATTATAGTCGTCCTTTGGTCGTCTGCTTGACTTCTGTGCTCATTCTTCCAATAAATACCTCAAACATTGTTTAATTGGATACACAGTCTTTATTCCATGACAGAAAACACTATTTTAGGACAGTTTGTTGCCCACTGATGAGCTGCTGCTGCAAAAGTCACTTTTCACATCATAGCAGAAATGTAAATACATTCACATAAAACACAAAGTTGGTGTGATAGATCACTAGTTACCAGTGGCTTCAGGAACTAAGGGCGACATGTATGATCGGGCTTTTCGCACGATTTCAGGCGTATTCTGTGCCTCACCGGCCCGAATCCGCTGTCAGACGCAGGGATGCGGTGTTAGGCGCAGCGTTCGCCACTTTCGGCTACGCCTCGCATGAAGGTGCGGGCAATGGGTGCGGTGTGGGCGCGCTGTAGGCTTTCCGGGGAGGGACGCGGCGCACTCGAAAACTCCGAGGCATGTACGATCGTGAATCGGCAAAGTGCGGCGCAATGCAGCGCTCGGCAGCTCCGACAGGCATACCTGGTTTATTTTGGTCTAAATGCTCCGGCGGAGGCGAAGTGAAGCGAGAACGGAACATGCGAGAAGCACACAGAAGATCGTATCAGAAATCTCGGCGCTCAGCTCCGTGCAGCATGTAGTATGATTAAAAAAAAATCGCCTTTATAAAGGCGGAAAACATTCTCAGAAAAGAGCTCAACCTCAAGATAAAAAATACATAAAAAAATCACTTTCCAAAAATCTAGAATGGGGCAATATCCAGAATTAGGATATTGGAAATTGCCGGGAAATACAGTAATTCAAATTCTTAAAGCTATTCTCATTGGTCGACAGAAACCAGCCAATCAGAATAGGAGCCACAGTGAACCATTAAAACCTATGGAGAAATATTGACCAATCAGAATCAAAGGCGGGACAGTCAAAATACAGTAAAAATGCTGAAAAGAGCTGATTGGCTGAGCTAGTGGGGGCTTGGCTATCTCGGCCAATCAGAATAGGAGCGACAAGGACCCATTATAGCCTATGTAGAAGTTTGGACCAATCAAATTCAAAGGCGGGACAGTTCAAAATACAGTAAAAAAGGCAGAAAAGAACCGATTGGTTGTACTAGCCGGGGCTTGGCTATCCCAGCCAATCAGAGTGCGAGCTACTTCTCCCATTGTAGTCTATGGAGAGATCGGCGCAATGCAATCTCGGCTCTCAGGGTCGTGCGGCATGGAGTATGAATAAAAAAATCATTTTTATTAAGTGTCAAACATTATCAGATAAAGCTCTGAAACCTTCTATAAAAATAAAGCAATTAAATCCCTAACAACGCGTTTGTCGCCAAGACCGGCGCTACATAAGAAATTGCAATAGAGAGAATTGCCGGGAAATACAGTAATTCAAATTGTTTAAGCTATTCTCATTGGTCAACATAAACCAGCCAATCAGAATAGGAGCGACAATGTCCCATTCTAACCTATGGAGGAGAATTGACCAATCAGAATTGGAGCGACAGGTACCCATTCTAACCTATGGAGAAAAATTGACCAATCATATTCAAAGGCGGGACAGTTCAAAATACAGTAAAAAGGCAGAAAAGAGCTGATTGTTTGAGCTAGCGGGGGCTCGTCCAGCTTAGCCAATCAGAGCGCGAGCAACTTTCTAATACAGTTCTATGGGGAAAATAAATTGTTAGTGATCTCAGTTATTTGCTAAGTTAAAAGAGGCACGGTTATTTGGACCAATGGGAGAGCGAGCGACACTCCTATGGGTTTTCTAATGCAATCTGAAATAAAACTGTTCATTGCCAAAATCAAATGATAAGACTACAGAAGTTGTCCCGATGTGTATATAAAACGAATGATAATATGGGAGCAACGAAAATAAATATTAAATCCATAAAATCATGTTTATTTCTTTATTTTCGTTGCACCCATACTATTGATCAGTGGCTACCTAAAATAAACAAATAAAAATTATTTTAGTGAATTAATTTTTTTTTTCTTTACCCCCATATTATTGATCATTTTATATACACATCGGGACAACTTCGGCAGTATTATCATTTGATTTCGGCCATGTACAGTTTTATTCCAGATTGCATTAGAAAAACCCATAGCAGCGTCACTCGCTCTCCCATTGGTCCAAATAACCGCGCCTCTTTTAACTTAGCCAATCACAGAGCTCACTCTGAATTTCTTTTCCTCATAGAACTCTATGAGAAAGTAGCTCGCGCTCTGATTGGCTAAGCTGGACGAGCCCCCACCGCCTAAACCAATCAGCTCTTTTCTGCCTTTTTTTTACTGTATTTTGAACTGTCCCGCCTTTGAATATGATTGGTCAATTTTTCTGCATAGGTTAGAATGGGCCACTGCCGCTCCTATTCTGATTGGTCAATTTTTCTGCATAGGTTAGAATGGGCCACTGCCGCTCCTATTCTGATTGGTCAATTCTCCTCCATAGGTTGAATGGGCCACTGTCGCCCTATTTGATTGGATGGTTATGCCGACCAATAAGAAGAGCTTAAACAATTTGAATTACTGTATTTCCCGGCAATTCTCTCCATTGCAATTCCTTATGTGGCGCCGGTCTCGGCGACAAACGCGTTGTTAGAGATTTACCTGATTTATTTTTATAGAAGGTTTCAGCTCTTTATCTGATAATGTTTGACACTTAATAAAAATGATTTTTTTATTCATACTCCATGCCGCACGACGCTGAGAGCCGAGATCGCATTGCGCCGATCTCTCCATAGACTACAATGGGAGAAGTAGCTCGCACTCTGATTGGCTGGGATAGCCAAGCCCCCGCTAGCTCAACCAATCAGCTCTATTCTGCATTTTTACTGTATTTTGAACTGTCTGCCTTTAATTTTGATTGGTTCAAACTTCTCCATAGGCTATAATGGGTCCCTGTCGCTCCTATTCTGATTGGCCGAGATAGCCAAGCCCCCGCTAGCTGAGCCAATCAGCTCTTTTCAGCATTTTTACTGTATTTTGAACTGTCCCGCCTTTAATTCTGATTGGTCAATAGTTCTCCATAGGCTTTAATGGTTCACTGTCGCTCCTATTCTGATTGGCCGAGATAGGCAAGCCCCCGCTAGCTCAGCCAATCAGCTCTTTTCAGCATTTTTACTGTATTTTGAACTGTCCCGCCTTTGATTCTGATTGGTCAGTATTTCTCCATAGGTTTTAATGGTTCACTGTCGCTCCTATTCTGATTGGCCGGTTTCTGTCGACCAATGAGAATAGCTTTCAGAATTTGAATTACTGTATTTCCCGGCAATTTCCAATATCCGAATTCTTGATATTGCTCCCGTCTAGATTTTTGGAAAGTGATTTTTTTTGTATGCATTTTTATTTTTGAGGTTTGAGCTCTTTTCTGAGAATGTTTTCCGCCTTTATAAAGGCGATTTTTTCAGAATCATACTCCATGCTGCACGGAGCTGAGCGCCAAGATTTCAGATACGATCTTCTATGTTTCCTCACATGTTCCGTTCTCGCTTCACTTCGCCTCCGCCGGAGCATTTAGACCAAAACAAACCAGGTCTGGCTGTCGGAGCTGACGAGCGCTGCATTGCGCCGCACTTTGCTGACTCGCGATCGTACATGCCTCGGAGTTTTCGAGCGCGCCGCGTCCCACCCCGGAACGCCTACAGCGCGCCCACACTGCACCCATTGCCTGCCCCTTTATGTGAGGCGCAGCCGAAAGTAGCGAACGCTGTGCCTAACACCGCATCCCCGCGTCCGACAGCGGATTCGGGCCGGTGAGGCGCAGAATACGCCTGAAATCGGGCGAAAAGCCTGATCATACATGTCGCCCAAAGTCTCTAATGTCTTGAGCGAGAGTGGGCCACCAATAGTAGCGAGAGATCAATTGTAAAGACTTGTGGACCCCAGGATAGCCCGCTGTTCGAGAGGAATGTCCCCATTTAAGGATTCGAGGCCACATGGCAGGATGGACGTAGGTCTTCCCAGGGGGTAGATGTTGAAGATCCATGGGAGCTGCCGTGAGGAGCCATTCAGGAGGAATTATGTGCTGCAAAGGCGGCTCTAGGCCCACAGTGTCCGAGGATCTAGAGAGGGCGTCCGTCCTGATGTTCTTTTCGGCTGGCCGAAAGTGAAGGAGGAAGTTAAAGCGGGCGAAGAAGACGATTAAAGGCTTCTTGGGCTTCGGGAGGCCAGGATTTGGGGTTAGCATTTTTCTCAGTTAGGGCTACCAGTGGGGCCACCAGCGTTGAGAATTGCAGGACCAACTGCTTGTAATAGTTTGCGAACCGCAAAAAGCGCTGGATGGACCGGAGACCCACCGGTCGGGGCCATAGCAGGACCGCTGAAAGCTTGGAGGGATCCATCTGGAGACCTTGATACGAAATGATGTACCCTAAGAAGGGCAACGAGGTGCGTTCATACAGGCATACAGTTTTGCATAAAGCTGGTGGGTATGGAGACGTCTGAGCACCTGGCGGACGTGGTGGCGGTGAGTCTCTAGATCTGAAGAAAAAATTAAAATGTCGTCCAGATAGACAATGACGCAGACGTAGAGAAGGTCACGGAAGATCTCGTTGACGAAGTTCTGGAACACAGCCGGAGCGTTGCAGAGGCCGAATGGCATGACGAGATATTTGAAGTGGCCATCATGGGTATTAAAGGCCGTCTTCCATTCGTCGCCTTCCCGGATACGAATCAAGTTGTAAGCTCCGCGTAAATCCAACTTGGAAAAAATTTTTGCACCACGCAGGCGATCAAACAGTTCCGAGATCAGAGGTAGGGGATATCTATTTTTTATGGTGATTTTATTTAGTCCACGATAATCGATACAGGGCCGGAGAGTTCCATCTTTCTTTTCGACAAAGAAAAATCCGGCCCCCACAGGCGAAGAGGACTTGCGTATAAAGCCTTCACGGAGATTTTCCTTAATATACTCCGACATCACCTTGGTTTCCGGGACAGAAAGAGGGTAGACTCTGCCTCGGGGAGGAGTAGTACCGGGATGCAGGTCAATAGGACAGTCAAACGGGCGGTACGGGGGAAGTGTTTCGGCCTGTCTTTCGGAAAAGACGTCGGCTAGATCCTGGTAAGGAGTGGGCAGACCTGGCAGAGGCTTTGTAGGCTTTATAGAGGCGGAACGTAGAGCAGGACGGAGTACAGAGAGGCATCGCGAGTGGCACGCGGGCCCCCAACGGACAATTTCGCCTGTGTTCCAGTCCAGGATCGGAGCATGCTCTTGCAACCAAGAAAGGCCCAGGAGGTTTTCAGAAGAGGAGCGAGGCAGAACGAGAAGTTTCAGAGTCTCTTTGTGTAGAGTGCCTATCTGCAAGGTGAGGGGCACAGTGCAGAACCGAATAGCATCCTTGAGGAGACGAACATGGGTTTCTGCAGAGGGGTCACTGGGAGACGGAACTTGGACACCAGCGCGTGGCTGATAAAATTTCCAGCGAACCCCGAATCAAGGAAGGCGGTGGCTTGGAAGGTGCTGTCCGGCGAGTACGGGATGTTCAGACGGGGAGAGGCCACAGTGAAACCTAGGGATGCTACTCCTGCGAGCCCTAGGTGCGAGAGTTTCCCGGGCGCACCGGACAGTCGCCAATAAAGTGGCCAGAACCGCCACAGTAGAAACATAGCTGCCTCTGATGACGCTGCAAGCATTCTTCCTGGGTCAGGTGGGCTCTCTCGATCTGCATGGGTTCGTCCTCAGGAACCATTGGCGGAAGAAGTGGTGGTCGTTGAAAAACGGGAGCCAGGCGAGGTAGCCGGCGTGGTCGGGTGACCTTCCGTTGGGGGCGGAGCTCTTTATTGTCCCCTCAGCGAACGTATATCGATTCGGGTGGCCCACCGAATCAGTTCGTCCAGAGTGATGGCAGTCCCGACCAGCGAGCTACCTCGGCTAGAAGCCTCCTGCACTTCTTTGGGTCTCCTCATAATGTGAAGGACGCAGGGCAGAAAGCCCGGTGGCAAGCAGGTAGAGCCCCTGGGTGCAGGAGCAACTGGTGCTGGCGTGGAGGCGGCAGCCACAGGAGGAGGTAGACGGGCCGCGAGGTTCTGCTTCATGGCCGTGAGCTGGTCAATACGCTGGCTCTGCTGTGCGACGGCCGTCGTAACGTCCCGGAGTTCGGGCAGAGGTTACCTGGTGGAATCCATGGCCAGATTGTACTGTAAGGGTTCGGTGGATTCGCTGGACCACCGCAAGCGATAATAGTTAAGCCACGCCAGGGAGTGGAGTCTAAGTAGCCCCCGGTATTCACCAGAGCCCGCCGCAAAGCGGGATGGACTTGCTGTGGCGTGAGGCTACCATGTCGCTACCCCTGACGTGACTTGCTTGCGATGGCGGCCAGGGTAATGCGTGGTACAGAATCAGAATCCGGAGACGTAGTCGGGCAGATGGTCAGGGCAGGCGGCAAACAGGCAAGGTCTGGAAACGTAGCGGAATGGACTGGTACATGGGTAATCAGACAGGACTTCCAACACTCTCTAAACTAGGCAACACACACCAACAATCTGGCAGGGAGTGGTGGGGGCGTATTCCTTATATAGGACCAGTGGCCGGCTCTTGACCAAATTACTGACGCACTGGCCCTTTAAATCCAGACCAGCCGTCGCGCGCGCCCTAGGCAGTGGCGGCCGGGACAGACAGGAGCAGCGTACACAGGAACGTGGACGGTTAAGTGGCCCGGCGCCGGACCTCGGGTAGCAGGGGGATGGACGCGGGTAGCCGAGGCACCCGAGACGGACCCACTGCAGGCAGGGGGGCGGCCGCGGGGGGCAACGGCACCCGCGCCAGCCCCCATGACAAGGGCTAACCACAACTCCAATATAGAACTACAATAGTCAAAAAATGTGGAGACAATAAGGGGGAGCCTATAATTCCCTAATCTATCTATGAACCCTAGAAATGGTCCTATGCGGGATAAGCGTCCTGAAAAAGGACGGTCCCACAGACTAAACTCCTCAACTACTTATCCCTCAATCAAAAAATGTGCATGGATAAATAGTGCCTCAACATTTAATTAATATGAACACACATATTGTGCAAAAAATTATACATAGATAACACAAGGTAGTACAGTACGTTCAACCCTACTCACAACCCAGACGCGTTCCCTCTGAAATAACAGAGTTCTTCAGTGGGTGCCCGATATTCATGAGGTCAGAGGCTAGTGCCTCCATAAGAGGAATGTCTCCCATTAGTGACCCAATATTCAAACACTTAAGCACGACATAAATAGGGATTGTGAAGTACCGCCCCTAAGAAACTTGTCCAATCAAATAACCAAGTTATCTAGGTAACCACCTAATCCAAAGAAACCATACAGGCCCAATAATCTGGAGAAATATACACCTACCTCAGATTCAGTAAATTATACAATCATCCAAAGAAGTATATGTCCGCATACCGGTATGATTAAGAGATTGCCACCGGCTTTGGCGTCCGGAATGTGCTATTGGGCAGGCGCCGATTACTATGCCACTGCACATGCGTACTCACGCCATTCTCAGTGCCACTGCACATATTCCAGATTCCACACACCCGCGCATGCGCCGGACCCCCTGTGATTGCGCACGCATCAGCCATCTATGCTTGAATCAAGCTCCGTGCCAACCACTCCGACCGTGCATGCGCTGTATATTCCAAAATAGCACACACGCTAGGTATCACATACCGCGCTTGTTAATGCACAATGCCCATGCGCTGGCCATTAATTAAACATTGTATTAGGGTTGATCCACGCATTATCATAGAATCAAAAACAAACTCACACATACATAGGAAGAATTACACAAAAATAGCGGACTAAAGTTGATCCACCCTTAAATCCTGGGTATTAATACTGAAAAAGAAACAGGTATTTTCTGTATATTAAAGATCAAAAACTTGTAAAGTTAGATTATTATAACATTGTTTTGTCCATCTTCTTAAATAATGCTTATTTTATTGTTTTATATATCCCCAAAAATGTTTAATTTAAATAGTGTGTATTGTTTACCTATCTGATAACTCCATATATACTCTATGGTTTTTACATGGCAAATTAAGGTTCTACTCATCAGGTTTACCACATACCATAATAACCACATTACAGAAAACTGATCAAAAGAGGGCAAGGAGGAGAAAAAAAAAGGGAAGGGAGGGAAGCTTAAGAAATTCATAGAAAACAAGAAAAGGAATTATTTTCATTGAGATCAAATGGGCGAATACAATCCATCTTAAAGATCCAACGACACTCACGTTGTAGTATCAGTTTATCCCAGTCACCCCCACGCGTAGGGGTAGTAACTAAGTCAATACCGATAAATTTGATACATCCTAATGAGCCTTGATGTTTCTAATTCATATGACGTGCCACTGGAGTATCTACTTTTCTCCTAATATCACTTAAATGTTCCTCAATACGTCTCCTAAATTCCCTTCGTGTTTTTCTTACATAATTTAAAGGACAGGAACAGATGGCCAAGTAAACAACTCCACTGGAGACACAATTCATGAGTTGTTTGATTTGATATTTTTTCTCCTGGTTTTACACTTTCAAACTCCTTATTCTATAGAAGATGATTACAAAAACTACAGTTACCATACCGAAAACATCCTACAGGTCTTTTACGGAGCCAACATTCATCTCTAGGTATCCCGGAGAAATGGCTTCTCACACGTCTATCCTTTAAGATCCAACCTTTACGGTAAGTGATAAGGGGATAATCTGCCAAAAATGAACTAACCTCTTGATCTTGTTGAGTAGTCCCCAATATTTGTAAGAATTTCCCGAATTTGCTTTGATTTACAATCAAAAGTACCAATAATTCTCAATTTATCATCTTTCTTCTCCAGATGATTCTCCCTAGGTGTAAGTAAAGTCCTACGATCTTGTACTGAAGCATAGTCAAAAGCTTTCTTGAGAACCCTTTTAGGGTATCCTCTCCTCAAAAATCGTGCCTGTAAATCTTTTGACTGTTCTTCAAAAGTTCCGATATCAGAACAGTTCCTTCTTAATCGGAGGAACTGTCCCCTTGGGATCCCTCTTAACAATGGTCTCAGATGGCAACTCTACCATCTCAAAAGCCCATTAGATGCTGTTTTTTTTCCGTTATACTTTAGTTTCCAGAGCATAGTCCTGAAAACATCCAAAAAAGGTAATGCATATTTGTTTATCTCAAACATAAAACGCAATCCCAGTGTATTAACATTTACTGCTTCCAAGAAGGAAACAAAAGTCTCCTCATCCCCCTGCCACAAGACAAAAACATTGTCTATAAATCTCATCCAGATGAGAATATGATCATGAAAGCATTCGTAATCATCAGAAAAGGCCAGCTCCCTCTCCCACCAGCCCAGGAACACATTTGCATATGTGGGAACACAAGGGTTCCCCACTGCTGTGCCCCTGAGCTGGTGGTACATCTTTCCATCAAAGGAGAATATGTTGTTGTGCAGACTAAACGATAGTAATTCCAGAGTGAACTCATTATGTTGTTTATACACATTTCCTCTAAATTCCAAGAAATACCTTACAGCCTCCAAACCCTTAGCGTGCGGGACTGATGAGTAAAAGGCCTCAACGTCTAGACTGGCCAGGTAAGTATTGTCGTCCACCACAATGCCCTCAATTTTCGACAACAAATCAGATGTATCCCTTACATGTAAGGGCAAAGCAGTGACAAACCCTTTAAAACACCTCATCCAAAGATCCCACATTTTGAGTAAACGTAACTCTGGACACTACTGGTCTCCCTTTTAGGGGGGGATATCCCTTGTGTATTTTTGGAAGACAATAGAATGTTGCCTTTTGTGGAAATGTGGGTAAGAGAAACTCATACTCCCTCTTGTTAATCAATCGATCCCCCCAATGCCTCCTCCAGATTCTTTAAGGTCCTCTCGGGGGAAACAAGGATTTTGACTTAAAGTCGCATAATTCTCCCTATTACTCAGTATGTCTAAACACATCCCCCGATAATCTTCCACATTTAGAATAACAGTATTCCCCCCTCTTTTATCATGTTTTAAACAATTTTTTTTTATCAATTAAAGAATAGGACCCCGACTCATCCATTCGAAAGTTAGCAAAATCCGGGTTATTTAGGGGACAATTTCTTAGGGGGGGTACTTCCACCCCTTTTATTCGTGCTTAAGTTTTTTGAATATTGGTCACTAATGGGAACTTTCCCCTCTTAGGGGAGGCACTACCTCTGACCTCATGAATATCGTCACCCACAGAAAAACCCTTTTTTATTCCAAGGAAAACCTCTGGGTTTGAGTAGGGTTTGAACGTAGTATATCTTGTTATCTAGTATAACTTTTTCACAATATGTGTGTTAAATTTTAAATTAAATGTTAGGCATATTTACCCCATGCACATTTTTTAATTTGGGGGATAAGTATTTTGAGGAGTTTATCTGTGGGGCCTCCTTTTTCGGACGTTTATCCCACATGGGCCCCATTTCTGGGGTTCTAGTAGATTGGGGAATTTTAAAAAGGTCCCCTTCTGGTCTCCACTTTTTTACTAATTATTCTATATTGGACTTGGTTAGCCCTTTTGGGCATTATTTTAAAGGGATTTTGTTTCATTAGGCTTTTACCTGTCATGAGCCGGAAATTGAATTTGGGGGCGGTTTTTGGTCTGTCTTTTTCTGCCCCCTTTTCCCCCCCCCCCCATCAGCACACAGGCAGCTACGTAACTTCTATACAGGGGGGGAGGGGGTTTGCGCCAGTTTTTACCCCTGTGTGTGCCTGCCTAGGTTTTACAGGAGGGGGGCTGATCTATGAGTTAGAGAGGTTGTGAATCTGTTTTGCTAAAAAAGGCAAGGGGAGCAAGTGTTCCTATATCCCCCCGCTTAGTTACAAATCTCCACATCTCCAGCAACAAAAGGGAATGTTACTATACCAATTTCTCACTAATACAGGGGAGCATAAAATTTTTTCCCCCATGCCCCCCTATTGGTATAGTATTTTAAGTCACAGGTTCCAAAGACACATCATGATTATAGTAACAGCGGGTCACTCGGTCACATCTATCTTTTGGAGAGAGCAGGGGGAAGCACACACACAGGGGTTTAATCCAAAGCAGGGACACAGATGCCCAAGTCCTCCCCCCCCTCCCTCACTACAAAGCTTCTGTGCAGGAGGGGGTCTTCTCCCACCTGTCTTCAAAACTAAGGAGTCATAAAGACTGACAGCCAGTAAGATAAGGGTCAACAGGTCGGTGCTATAGGATTTGAGGGTGATGCCTCCTGCTAACAGGGGTAGCTCAAAATCATAGGACAAAATTTGTAATGAACATATATTGCAAAGTGCTGTTTTTTAAAGATCTTTTAATTAAACCCAAACTTGTACCCCAGACAACCCCTTTAATATTTTAATTGATATCTATTAAAGGTTAGGTTTTATAATGGAATATTTTTCTTTGACTTATAAACATGGCAAGAACACAGGCAAAGAACATGGCAAGGAAACTCTCAGAAAAAAAGAGACTAACCAACAACATAGAGGATACCACAAGGACACAAGCAAGACAGCTTGTGCACACCAGACTACTAACAAACAAGGGATAAGACACCAAGCACCAACAGACTACAACACAACAAGGATCAGGCAGGGAGTGCAGGGAGAAGCAGGCTTATAACCACACAGGTGGAAGGGGATTGGCAGAGGAAGCCCAACCCTGCTGCTACTGTAGGAATAAAAGAGAGCAAGTTGCGGCCGCTGCCCTCTATAGAGACAAGGAATTATGGCAGCAGCCAAAATGGAGGAGCAGCATTGCCAACTTGGGAAAAGCCGCACAGCAACCGCAAGTGGGTAAGCATCAGCGACAGGAGCGTTCACGGTGACAGCCGCACCGCAACAGGAACTAGATCTGCCATAGGAACACAGGTATGTCCGCGGCTGGCTGCAGAGGCCACGGTGTAAGGACAAGAACAGGAACACTGCCATGTCCACGGCCCAGAATAGAGACCACTGCACGGACCGTGACAGTAATGAAGTGATATAATGGTTCAAAAGGGGAAAGAGGTGCCTACAGGAAGCGAGTACAGGACACGCTATCATTCAGTCCTAACGAGGATACACAATTCAAGATTTCACAATTCAAGAGATTCTCTCTGCAACATCAGCCTATGCCAATCTCCCCGTGTGTGTGTTAATGCCAAGGAACCGTAAAGAGACAGGTTTTTATCTGATGCAGGACAAGTCCATGCAACTCCCGTCATGTCTTGCCCACATAATTCAATAACGCAATGTTGTTTTTTTTTCTTAAAGAAGGGAACTTACAGGAACCAATTTACTGAAGTTTTAATGAGGTCAGAAAGTTATTATGTGATTAACAAGCAGAGAACGACAGAAAGAGACTTATTTACTATAATACAAGTCTGTAATATTTTATATAATCAAAGATTACAATATCCTACTTACAGTCAGGTCAGTGATACAATCACAACACATGGACCCTCCCCACTTTCTCTACAGTCAAGGTCTTTTCCTCAGCTTGGTCTTTGTGGACTCCAGTTGTGTGCTCCTCTCCAGCCTGGAGATAGTCAGTCTCACCTTAATGATCACAGAAATGTTTCATCACCAGATTAAGCTTCTCTTCCCCACATGCGACATGCTAAAGAAACAACAGTGGTGCCTTGACTCCACAAATCTCTTTTAGCATTCTATATATTGTTGTACTTACACATTGTATTTGCAGGATTGGTACCTGCTGTTCTTGCTCCTATTTAACATCTGTAAGAGACACCAAGGAAATCCAGAGAACTTCTGCTGTGAGAATTAATATAATTGTAATCAATGAGCATTTTGCATACTGATGAGGTACATTCATGAGCAGGTGTAAGATTGAATGGAATGTAAAAATGATGAAGGCTGCACAATCTATCAAGACATTTTAAAGTTGGCCATCCACATGACTCCCTGAGTCCAGAATTTTGAAAATACATTCTCTGGTATAGGTTTAAATGAAGCAACCAAGGTTATTCTATGTTTACTCTATATTATTCTATATTTTATGTCCTTTTTTGTGCAATTGCATTTTATTGATTATATGTAAATGTGCAAAATAATATCTAATATTTTTTGAAGGAATTTGTGTATTTGCAGTTTTAAAACATTAATAATTTTGATTAAAATATTTTTCTCTTTTATAATTATTTTAATTTACAATAGAAGAGCAATGAATGAGCGGCTCGGTCTCTGTCTCTCTCTGGTTTATGGCAACAGTCACGCTGTGGCATCGATGAGGTTTTGAGACATGAACAAATAAATGAAGCAGAGTTTGTTTATCTTATAAAAATAATAAGTGTCTTCTATCACTGTTCTTCTGTCCGTAATGAAATAAGAGGAATTGGAGCGGCTCCGGCTGAATGTTGGCTTTGTTGCTTATAATACTGGAGGCTTTTTAATATCAGTGGCTTTATTTTATCATTGGGTTCTTTTTATTGGTAGAAAACCTATCATTTTCCATGTTTTTTCTGGTGTTTAAGAGTTTATTCATCTGTAATCAAAGTATTTTATTTATTTTTTTATAGATCTTTTTTTTGAGTCTCTTAATCGATATAAAATTGTGGCGGTTTCTTTCAGTTGATGTCTCCTCTATTCCAGCAGGTAAGCAGATCACTGTGAGGCAGCTCTGTATGAGATGAAAGCTGTGCTGCTCCGCTCCCCGACCATCCTGTGGATATTATCTCCTTATGTTAATGATATAATATTAGGTTTATGATTGTTGATTTATAAACCTAAACAATATATTTCTACATGTAAAATGTCTGATGTTATTAAACATAAACTTGCTCATTTCAGTCTGGCTTAGACTTGTCCCCCATGTGGAATTGGATCCCACCTTCATCTGTATTTAATCTATCTCCAAGCCTCACAGTATATGGACCTGAAGGAGCACGAAACGCGTAGTCCTTATATTGGGATTTTCTTATTTTTATATTTGGTTACTTTATTTGTTGTTAAGTTTTTAATCTATGAATCCAACCCTGCCCCTTCTTTTTTGCAACACTAGAATAGATTTGGAGATTTTCCCTTGATTGAGATCTATGGCATCCAGACCCATTTATTCCAGTATATTTTCCCTACATTGTGATATAATTCCTGCCTCAGTCTGGTGCACTAGAGCTGGTGGTTTCTGGAATGGCAGCAGGATACCTATTACATGTCAGCTGAGAGTTGTGGCCACATATGGACACTGACATCCTATAGGTTTTATGAAGATTTCTGCACTAGGACAGAGCATTTGTTTCTTCCTATTCTTGTTATTTTCAGCTTTGCACCTGAGAGACATATTATAAACCTGACAAGAGGCCATAGAAAACCTCCTGACTAATCTCCATCTCATCTTGGCTGGACTTTCCTGGAAGCTCCTGATAGAAGATTATGAGCTTACAAGCTGATGAGGACATGTTGGGGGATGTGAGATTTCTTGAACCCGAGGACGATGTTCAGGATATTTCCTCCTCTCTAGAATATGACCGTGCTCTAAACTCCAATATTGTAGTCCCCATTCATCTGCTCAAATCATTCTAACTTTGGTTTGATGCTGTTCCAGAACCAATAAAAAAACAAATGTATAAAAGTTTCAAAATTTATCAGTTCATGCAAGAAAACCTATTACTGTGTCTGTTTTTAAACCAGTTCTACAAAAAAAAAAAAAAAACAGATAAAAACGGAAAGAATATCAATTATCCTTAGAGGTAAAAATGTTTTACATGTTTATCAGAGTTATCTCTTCTAGTGACAATTATCAGCGATGCTGTAGACCATTTCCACACAATCGACGTCACTGAGAGCAGAAGAAAAGTCTTTTGGGAATAACCAGTAATCTTATTTATTTAAAAAAATACTTTATTGGGACATTTCAGTGCCACATATGTGCAGCACAGTCATGTATCAGAAGGTGGCACAGCGGCTCCTACAATGGTTCTCCACACTGGCCACACTTCCTACAATCTGAACATTACAATGGCTTCTCTGCTGAGTGACCTCTATGATGTTCCCCAACAATTCCTGGATAAAACATTTCCCATATACTGACCATAGACATTATTTCCTCTCTGTGTGAGTTCACAGATTTCTGTACACAAATCTGGTTTCTCTCCTGTGTGAATTCTTAGATGATGAACAAGATGTGATTTCCGACTAAAACGCTTTGCACATTTTGAACATGAAAATGGCTTCTCCCCTGTGTGAATTCGCCAATGTCTAACTAGAGCACCTTTGAGACTAAAACATTTTCCACACTCTAAACATGAAAATGGCTTCTCTCCTGTGTGAGTTCTGTGATGTCTAACAAGATCTGATTTCTTATTAAAACTCCTCCAACATTCCAGGCATGAAAATGGCTTCTTTCCTGTGTGAATTCTGTGATGTTCTAGAAGTAATGATTTGTAACCAAAGGATTTCTCACATTCTGGACATTGAAATTGTCTTTCATCTCTGTGAACTCTCTCAGGTCTGGTTTGTGTTTTGTCAGTTTTTGATTTATTATCTTCTACTTCACAATATGCAGATAAAAGTTGATGTGCATGGAGGCCTCTCCTCAAGTCTTCACCTGAAAAAAATAAATATTTATTCTCCAAATAAATTTGATATTTGAACATTTCTATGTGAGAAATATTTCAGAATCCAGTCACCAAACCCATTCATAGTTACACAAAGTGTCAGAGCCGTTTATCACTAACCTGCAGTCACCTATGTGTTACCTCCTCATAGAAGCTGATCAGATAGGACTGATCCCTCATAAAACCGTCCTGCTGCTGTGTTATAAGTTTATTATCACTGAGACACTCCAGTATGGCCTCTCATAGAAAACATTCACATATTTTACCCACAATAGAAGAGAAACCTACAGCCCTATAGTTTCCACGCTCACTTTCTGACCACATTGTGAATATTTGCATCACTGCCCCAGAAATAATGGTCTGTCCATCACCGGGATTAGAGGCTCTGTCCAACTTCATGGCCATTCTATACAGAGCTTAAATGAAGGTGAAATGACAGGAAGCATGCATTAGAGCAATAAAAAAATGCTAAGTGCAGAACACTTTTAATACAATATATCAAGCAACTCCCCTCTTAGGACAGAATACCAAGAACCTTAACTTCCTGATTCCATTCCTTTTCCCATAGATTTTACAATGTGCCTCAGTGTTACTGGGCCAAGTACCCTCAAACCAATTACATCAGTGTTCACCAAGGCCATGATGATACAATATACTATCTAGGGTAGCACAAATATCCCTTAAAGACTGGTACATGGACCTCAGTACCATATTAAAGGTTGGTATATGGACTCCAAAACCCCTTAAAGCTTGAAACATGGACCTAAGTGCCCCATAGTGACTGGTACATAGAATCCAATAACCACTAAAGAGAGACTCATTGACCTCATTAGCCTCTAAGGCCGGGTCCATGGACACCAATATGCCACAGTCACTGCTACATGGACCCTGAGGACCCAAGTACCACAGGCTGATAACCGAGGCTTTACAATGCAAGTTCCTATGGGGAAGGGTCTCTCTTATGTGATCCTGCAGCTGTCACTCTGAATCTGTATCTGCTCTCCAGTTCTGTGACTGTAAATGTATCTGTACAGAGGGGTTTGTAGCCATTTGGGGGTCACATTGTACCAGGGCCATGAATATAGTGGGAACAGATCAGCAGGATCTATGTGATATATTGTACATCTCCTCCATTGGAAGCAGGATGAATGCTGGAGGTAAATGGCACCTGTGATTTATAAGGACAGAATAAAAGAGAAGATTTCTGGAAGCTTCTTACCAGTCACTGACACTGATACAGGGTTTTCCCATCCACTCATCGCTCCTCTGGACCTTTCCTGCAAGGATTCCATATTAAGGACCTGAGACAAAGCAACAAGGAGCAGAGTTTATTCTATATTCAGGTGAAGGTCAAACCCCCCAGAAGGCAGGAACCAATCTGTACTAAAGAAGAAGGGTCTCCTAAGTGGCCGGTCAGACAGGACCAACATTCCCCCAAGGATTGTACAGGACAATGTGTTGTGGCCACATGGAAGGATCTATCCTGAAGTAGAAGCTGCTCATTCCCATTATTCAGTAATGTCACAGCTTTTACACATCTCATTACTGTGGTTTCTCCTCTTCAGATGGTTTCATCCCTGGTGCCCAAAACTGCCCTTCATATTCTAGATGAGGCTGCACTAATGTCTTGTAAAGCAGAAAGATTATGTCCATAACTGCTGAGTCCCTGACAGTATTCTGTAGCCTTAGAGGCAGCTGACTGGCATTGTGCTGTTATTCAGTGGATGATTTACATTGCAGAACTTTACATTCATCCACATTGGATCTTCATTGCCAAGTGCAAGTCCAACCAGGAGGAAGGTTACACAATCTTTTATGGAACCAGAAACCATTTGCAGCCGCTCACAACAATAACAAGATGAGATACGGCGTATACTCCACTGCTGCTGGAGGAGATTAGGAGAAGCTTCATTACATCAATCTATAGAGGATTTCCAGGAATCTCAGCTTTCTACCTGATCATCCAGTGGCAGGCTCTGCTCTTCCTCTGGACCATCCTGGGAATATAGAGGATGGGGACTCTCTGGTGGATTTCTCTTACTGGATCCATCTATAGGACATAAACACAGGGAGTGAATCTATTGTTTCTATGTGATGATCAGATGATGGGGATCTAGGTGACCCTCACACCTGGTCTCCTGTATAATCAGGGAGGTCTCCTCTTACCTGGTGATGTGAGGGGCGGCTGATCCTCCATCATGACATCCTTGTTCTGTTCATTGTGTCCTTCTGCATTCTCCCAACTCCTCCACAGAGACGTAGACATCCTGACACCTTATAGGAACCTGACACAGACAATGATACAATTCTGCTCCTGACATTTCTTACCTCTGCGTTATTGTATAATATCCCAGCAGCGCAGTGACACAAATCCCCCACATACAGCTCTGAGATTATGCACCTCACCACTTTCTAAAACACAAGCAAAGTAAGTAGAAGTGGAGCATAAAAACCACTTATGAGAGGGACAGGTGTGCACTCACTTTTACAATCAGGGCAAGTGCCCACTATAACTATAGAGCACCAATTTAGCCTTTGATACCTCTATACAGTGATCACATAACAGTTCAGGTCACCAGCACAGAACACCATGATGACTCCTGGACAGGACTAGTCTCTGCAACATTTACCACACAAACATCTCACTTATTCCAGCATTTCCCTACCTTTGCCCCACCACCTTGAGCCTCAAAAAGTAAAAGTTACCATTTGTTATGCCCCTCATATAACAGGTTGGTACACCTTAAAAATACATAGGTGAATCCAATGTTGGTACTTTGGCCCCCCCCTTTAGATAGGTAGGTAGGAACATAGGCTTCCTATTAGGTGGTTTGGCATATAAATCTTCAAAGTAGGTAGGTAGAGGCCCCCCAGTGACTAGCTCCCTTATTCTAAATAAGGCCCTTTGGCTAATAATTAAAAAAACAAATACTCCCATCTCCATGTTTCATGACCAAAAAACTGGAAGCCCAAGACGGGTTACCTTGGTCTTGTGGCCTAGGAGACACAGCAGTGCAAGAGGCATGGTAACATCACTACGTTATGTCACCTGTGGTACCTGCTCCAGGAATTACTCTTGTGGGCTGTAGGTCAGGAGATAAGAGCCAATAACGCAATGTCCCTCTGGTGGGTCAGGGCAGGCCTGTATATCCTGAATACTGTGTTACTTGGGATATACTGCCATCAATCATTTACCTCCACTTTATATTATCCCAGATTGAAACATCTGTTTCAGAAAGATCTAAGCTGATTTATACCAAATTAAAGGTCAAATTAGGCTTGCAGTAAATCAGCTTAGAAAATTGGTCAGTAGAGAGGGGCTGGAGACTCAGGCATCCTCTACTGATGGAAGTCACTCTGAATGGGACAGAAGGCAATATACATGAGATATGTGTCACCAAGGACCCTGGCGTTGGTGAGGTGAAGACCTGTCTTTTCTGTGTCAGCACGGTAGGTTTAGTTGCTGGCATACTTTTTTCGTTAATCTTGCAACAAGTATTTTGGGTCGGGTTTTCACAGGAGCAGTCATAGAGTTGGGTGGGTGACTGCTCCCAACTTCGGGGTCCAGGCCAGAGTTTTTTTCTGTATGTAACCCTGAGATAGGTGGGTGAGGTATTGATTGTCTTGATGCGGGAGAGTGCTGGGGGCCAGCAGAAGATCCCGGGGACAGACTACAGCAGGTCTCAGTTTGGAGAAAAAAAAAGGAAGTAAAGGGCCTGATCGGGGAACCAGGACTGTAATGCCCCCCACAGGGACTGCGTAAACCTTTTTTAATTTTCTCTGCTTTTTTTGGCTGAAGTTAAGCCCACGTTTTTGTTGCGCTTATCTGAGGGGTGAAAAAAAGTAACGTTCAAAAAGAGCTAAAAAGGGCTGGTCAGGTTATCCTACCACCGGCCTATTTCCCTTTCAATATACATATTAATTATAATATTTTTTTGAGATAAATATAAAACTATTTAATATAAAATATAATTTTTTAATTAAATTTTTTTTTAATTAATTAAATATAAAATAAATTTTATAATATTTATTTATAAATTTTTATATCATAGTTCCCAAATTTTTAAAATGAAAAGAGGAACTTTAGTGGCGGCGCGCGTGCGCGCCGCGCAAAAAAAATTTTCATGGACACGCCCATCTTTTTCGGAAAGACACCCCTTCAAAAAAGCCACACCCACTCCCCAACGCAAAAGGCTTTGGAAGAAAGCCCCGGGAGATGCCCATAGCCCGGTAGTACCCCCCCTAAACCCGGTAGTGCCCCCCTTTCAGGCCAGTAATGCCCCCTTTGCCAATTAAAAGCCCCTCTGTACCAGGGAGATGCCCCCCTTTGTTTGCCCGGAGGTGCCCCCATTGTTTGCCGGGATGCCCCCCTCGTTTGCCAGGGGGCCCCCTTTTGTTTGCCAGGGAGTGCCCCCTCTGTTGCCAGGTAGGCCCCCTCGTTGCCAGGGATGCCCCATTGTTTCCAGGGAGTTTTCCCCTCGTTCCAGGTAATGTCCCCCCTGTTCCGGAGGTGCCCCCTTTGTTGCCAGGTAGTGCCCCCATTGCTGCCAGGTTAAAGTCCCCCCCGTTCCAGGTAGTGCCCCTCTGTTGCCCAGGGATGCCCCCTCTGTTGCCAGGGATGCCCCTTGTTGCCAGGTAGTGCCCCCTCTGTTGCCAGTAGTCCCCCCCTCTGTTCCCGGGTAGTCCCCCCAATTGTTGCCAGAAGCCCCAAAGCTAATAAAAAAAAATAATAAATCCCTTACTCACCAGTTTCCCGCACCGGCCCTCCTGCCCATTCTTCAGCGGCGCGGGGGGAATGAGAGCCCGCGCTCACTCCCTGCAGCCGCGCGCACTTCCCCCGCGCCGCGGGCCCGTTGCACGGCGCCACAGACCCGTACAACAGGGGGAGGGGGAGGAGGGAGCGATCCCCCCTGCCTCCTCCCCGCACATGAGACCGGGGCGGTAGCGGCCGCTGCGGCCCCCTTCACCCCCTGTAGGAGCGGGCCGGCGGCGCAAGAGTAGCGCACCCGCCACCTTGCGCCGCGTATTAAAGGCCCGCCCCCAAAACCCCCGGGGGCGGGGGGGGACCCAAAAAGCGGGGCCCCCCCCCCAAAAAAAGGGAGAGTTGGCATGTAATATATATAAAAATTTTTATATATATTAAAAAAATTTTTCATCTTGGATAAACATTTTTTCCCCCAAAAAAATCAGTCCACAGGTTCCATGTCCCTTTTAAATTACTGACTATTTAATCGATATAGATACCACACCAGACCCTCCTCACCGAGGCTAATCTTCCTGTTAGTTCCTTCCCGGCAGTTATCCCGGTACAATCCACCATCTAGCCAGATTGGGTCCTTAGTTCCATACCCCCTTTTTCTACCTGCTGAAGATTCCCCGTACATATTATAGCAAAAAAACTTTTTACTCATCAATTGGGCTCTGAGCCCCTACGATACCCCAAAAAAGAGGCGGCCCCCCACTGAGAAAACCCGTTCTAAAAATTGTAAGGCAGCCAGAGATTGTACTTCCTTCTTTTTTACTTTAAAATACAGGACCCTGTGCTCCCATTTGGGGATCTATAAGACCTTTTGGGGACCTTCTATAAGGAGTCCCAAGGGAAACCATGAGTGTTCTTCAAATTATACCTGCCCCTTGAGAAAACTTTCACACATCAAATTTTCCTCATCTTCCTGTCTGCACTTTCTTCTTTCCAAAAAAGGAAAACTTTTCCTCTTTTCATATCTTTTTTTCTCCAAACCCCGAACAAATGTTTCCCCAAAAATTCAATTCCCCCCTCCATCCCCCCGCTATTTCCCCTATGGTCCCAAGATTTTTTCCACATACTTCACATGCCCCGAGTGGGCAACACTAGAGAGAGTTTTACGGCCCGAGACCCCACACCGTCTTAAATGTGCACAGTGCCCCCTTTTAGAACCCGTTTAAAACCCCCATCACTCACAAAAAATTTCCACAAAAATCTCCAAATCTCACGTCCCCAACCTGTCCTCTTTAAACCTTAAAACCAACCCACCCCCTCCCCAACCCAAAAACCCCGAGTATCCCCCCCTAAAAACCCAAAACATTCAACCTATCACTAAAAATCTGGGAGCTTCTCCCCCTCCCTTTAAACTTCTACAGGGCACAAACCCCATCCTCGAGAGGGCCCCAAATCTTGACTCCTCCTTTTTTTATTTACCGGGCTGGGCCCTCATTCCCTCAAATTTAAACCCTTTGAGGGCCCCCTACAGCTGAATCAAAGGGGGCCCCCCCCATTTGTAAATTTACTTTTTTCTTTTTTGGATATCAATGGGGCCCCCTTTTTTATTTGGGCCCCTGACGGGAAAACTCCCTACTGCCCCTTTTTTTAAACCCCCTTTTATAACCCTTTTGCTCCATCTGTCCCACTTACATTTGGTTCAAAAAAAACCCCGACCCGGCACATTTAAAAATGAAATGCCTCACTTCATTCGCCCTTTTAGGACCCCAACACTGAGGCCCAATGCTGGCCCGTGTTTTTATTGTTGGGTTCTATTGGGCCCTTTTTGATGCCCGGGTCCCCCTCACCTGCAAGCCAAAGGGGTAAACAAACAAAGTTCCCTGGGAAAACCCCTACTTGCCAAAACCCCTGAATCTTTTTCCCTGCAACTCACAAAAATGGGGTACTTTTTTTGAAAAATTTTTTTCTGTCATCAAAAGGGGAAAAAACTACAGCCGAAAAAACTGAGGGAAAAAGCCATTTGTGGGTGGGCCTTAAAGGGTTCCTTCTGCACAATTTTGCGGTTTCCGATACTAAGGGAGGGTCTGTAAGTTTGATCCCATCACAAACTTTCCCCTGGTTTTTCCCAGAACCATTTAAAAAGGGTCCTTTTAAAACCCCGACCAAAAAAATTCCCCTTTAAGGGGGAAAATTTTTAAAGTTGTAAACCCTTTGGGGAAAGTGGAAAAACAATGGAGCGTGCGGTGGCCGATGTTCAGTCGGGTTTTAGGCAATACTGCAGTCATTGGCCACTGTGCGCCCCTGAGATGAGTGGGAAAGGATGTTGTTAGCTGATCTTTGCTTTTTAGGCTGCATCCCCATTGCCGGCCGGTAATTGTCATGTTTTGCGGCTGTACCCATGGCCGTGCGCGGGAGGGGGGGGGGGAGATGGGCGGAATTTCTCCGCGATGAGCCCTCCCCCTACACAATAAATTGCACATATTCCGTCCGAACAACAAGGCAAAACTGTTAATTAAGGATTTAATCTGGGGATTATTCTGATAACCATATTCAGAGTCAGGAAGGAATTTTTCCTCTTATGTGGGACAATCGGCCTCCACCGCATAGGGGGGTTTGCTTTTCTCTGGTGATTACTGTGGGATTATAGGGTGGACTCTATGACCTGTGTCTTTTCCCAACCTTATCTGCTATGTAACCTGCAGGTCCAGAACTTGGCTGCAAAATATGCCCAGAAAAACAACAAAAGACATAAATAAAATGTGCAAAGAAATTTACAGAAAAAAAAAAGATAAAACAGAGAACAACAGACATTTACTGATTAGATCAGTAAGAGATCCTGCTGTCTATACTAGATATGATCAGCCTATGCTCCCACTTGCGGTGCTATGTAGACATTCAGGGCGACGTAGGATTTTTGTATCCCATGCAACAATTTTTATGTGGATTAAAATAGGCTAGAATGCGCCCGATTTGCAGAAGCGCTCTACAGGGGGACATAAATCATGCGCATTCCAATGCTCAGGCGCCATTTCTGGCTCAGGTAAACCACTTTGAGAGTGCTCTACCTGTTCCAGCTGTAATGCACCTAGAAATGCTGCACTAAAGCTATAAATCTATAGCTACGTACAGTTCTAGTGCGACCCGTCTCCCACATGTCCCCCAAAACCAGGCGCATTACAAAGTGCCACTTGCGCTTTGTAATGCGCTCAGAAGTGCCGTGCTGGAGGCATTTTAGCGCAGCCTGATATCGGGCTGAAAAGACGGCAGATATCTGGTGCAGCCCTGTTCATAGTTGTGGCCCTCAGTCTGTTCCATCATTCACTGCTCTCCCTCAGTATAATATCTTTGTCAATTTGGATGGCTACCAAAAGATTGATGTAATTAAGTTTCACAAAAAGAAGCCCCCACCTCCCACGTGTCCAGGAAAACTTACTGCAGAGTGAGATTACCTGCTTGCTGACTGCCCATAGACTACAAACATCCGGGAGCTGGCGGTCTCTCTCTGCACTGACGTCCTGTGACTAATAGTGCAGCTGTGGGAGGCGAGAGCCGGATGTCTGGAAGGGATGGGTCGTTACCTAATCACTGTAATATACACACATACATACACGTGACCTCTGCAGCTCAGTACCCAGATCACCTCTATAAAAAAGACCCAGTTATGAGGCAAAATAGGAAACAAAACAAAAAACTGTGGAGGGAATAATAAGTAGAGTAACAGTAAAAAAAAAAAAAAAAGAAAAATGTCAAGAGTTATGATAACACCAGTTTTGCTGTGATTTTTTTTTTTTTAAAGTGAGAAATTCTGGGCCCACCTCCACCTGCTATACACTGATCTCCTGCCCTATATGTGTGTATATATCTATGGGGGGACTGTATATCATATACTCCACAATAAGAGAATATACAGCCCTGGGGTCCCCTCCACCTGCTATACACTGATCTCCTGCCCTATATGTGTGTATATATCTATGGGGGGGACTGTATATCATATACTCCACAATAACAGAGAATATACAGCCCTGGAGCCCCCTCCACCTGCTATACACTGATCTCCTGCCCTATATGTGTGTATATATCTATGGGGGGACTGTATATCATATACTCCACAATAACAGAGAATATACAGCCCTGGAGCCCCCTCCACCTGCTATACACTGATCTCCTGCCCTATATGTGTGTATATATCTATGGGGGACTGTATATCATATACTCCACAATAACAGAGAATATACAGCCCTGGAGCCCCCTCCACCTGCTATACACTGATCTCCTGCCCTATATGTGTGTTAGAGATGGGCGAATTTCTCAAAAATTCGATTCGGTCACTTCGCCGAATTTTCCGACAAAATTTGTTTCGTTCCGAATTACTTCGGCACGAATCGCGTTAAAAAGCAGCTATTTCCAGGCTGCACAGAGCCTGCAGGGCGTTGTAGAACGTTGTGACATGCTTAAATATGCAGAGGGAGCTTGGTTTGGTCTTCATACAATGTTGTGTTTTAGTATGACACACAGATGACTGCCGCCGCTCTTAGAATCGCTTCACTATAAAATTCCCTGGGCACTTAAGAGGGCAAAACTGACCAAAAAACTCAAGCGGGAATGTAGCCTGATAAAGTCATGCCAGCGAAAGCTGGAAAAAACAAGCTGAGATCTCAGGTGGCAACATTAGTGACAGAGTGTGGAGGTGACGGCGGCAGCCACAACAGCATGAGGTCAGGCAGTGGCACAATGACATCCTGTAGGTGGCAAAACACGAGGAAGCCACAGAGTGGCACAATGACAGAGCGGAGGTCACGGCGGCAGCAGTATGAGGTCAGGCAGTGGTACAATGACGTTCTGGAGGCGGCACTAGAGTATTAGGCCACAGAGGGGCACATGGTTACAGTGGGGAGGTCACAACAGCAGCAGCATGAGATTCAGGCAGTGGCACAATGACATTCTGGAGGCGGCAAAATAGTATTTAGGCCACAGAATGGCACAATCACACAGTGTGGAGGTCACGGCGGCAGCAGTATGAGATCAGCAGTAGCCAATGACATTTGGAGGGCAGAACAGTATTAGGCCACAGAGTGGGACAAACACACAGTGTGGGGTCACGACGCAGCAGCATGAGATCAGGCAGGGCACAATGACATTCTGGGGGTGGCAAAACGGGGAGGAAAAGGGAGGGAAAAAAAAAAGGGGACGAAGCGGAAAGGGGGTCCGGCGGCAGCAGAAATGGGGTCAGGCAGTGGCACAATGAACAGTGTGGATGTACGGAAACGCAGCAGCATGAGGTCATAGAGTGGCAAAAATGACGAGTGTTGGGTGGGTGGCAATACCAGCCCTGGAAAAGTGGGGGTACGATGGAGAAATGTCAGCAATGTGGGGATAGGGGGTGGGGGCATCAAATGTGGCTGAGGCGGTAGTTTGAACCCAGACTGGCCCCCTAAGGCTTGGGTGTGTGGAAATCTGGCCGATCCCCCCTGATTATCTTGACAAAGGTAGTGTTCCACATTTCCCGGGAAAGGGGTTCCCTGGGGGAAGATGGCCCCCGCCGCATGAACACCCCCCTCTGATGCCCCACTACGGGGGCGGGCAGCTTCCACGCAAACTCGGGAAGTTGCGGCCACAATCCAGTTTGGCTGCCCGTATCCCGCGGATTTCTAATGAGGTGGCAAGTGCTGTCCAAGTAGGCCACAACCCGTTGGGTTTAGGGACTGCTCCAGGCCTGGCCCCTTTTTCTGGCACTGCCCCCCAAGGCGGGTGAAGGAAGCTGCTCATCAGTGACTCCAACTTATTACTACTGTTTGGAGCTGGTACTCCCTACCCCCCCCTTCCCCCACCCAAAAACCGGGCAGTGTACGTGAGCGCTGAGGAACCCCCCGGTCAACCTTCAAGGAGGCGATGCCGAAATAGGCAAACCAACGGGTTGGGAATTTTTCCCTATAGAAAATTTGATTTGTCTTCCTCTCAATAGCTGGAAAAAGGCTCCATTTTGGCCCGGTAGAGGGCCCCAATAGGGTGGAGACCCAAAGTCACCCTCTGGGGATGCTGACTTTTGGGGCTGTCACTCCCCAGGCAAAAACATGCCGGGGCCACTGCACAAGTGACTCCGGGGGGCTCCCTCCCTCCTTTCCACTTATACTCCCCACGGTCTTGGGGGTACCTCCCTCTCTTCCTATCTCCATCCCCCTCCTCCGCTGCCCCTGCTCCTCCTCTCTTGTCACCTGGGAAAAAAAATCCACCCATTTCCCCAGAAAATGCTTCTGCTCCAATGTCCCCCCTCCTCCTCCTCCATTTCATCCCCCCAACTCATGTGGCCCCGAGATGTAGGCCCCCGGGCTCCCGTCCCCCCCAACGATTTTTCGCACTTTCCAGGGAAAAACATGGAATGAGTTATTCATCCCTAGTCCCCGGGACCAAAAAAAACTCGCCTCCTCGAATGGCCTCAACAAACGGCAGGTTCCGCAGGCTGCCCCTGGCTGCCATAAGTTAAAAAGGGGGGTACTTCTTCTCCAGGGTCACAAAAAATTTAAGGCTTTCTCGGCCATACAGTCGGGCCAAAATGTGCAGGTGGAATTCCACGGGTGGAAACATCGCATATAAGTTTTTGGGGGGGGCCCTTCTGCGCTGCAATCAGGGGGGGTTCCTGGCTTTGGGGACGAATGGATAAAATGCAGCACAGTTTCCTGGCCATTTTAAATTTCTGAAGATCGGTGGAAGACTTTAGGGGAAACCTTTTTACAACCAGAATTGAAACGGTGCGCCATGCGGGGATGGACCACCCTCCTGGGGACGCGGACACCATGTTCCCCCCATTTCCACCATGGTTCCATTTGCAGTTGGGCGGAAAAGCCCCACACGATTTCTTCTGCAGAGGGAGCAGTTCCTCCCCCCGTGTGACTCGTTCCCAAGGCAAAACCCTTGTAAACTGGTGACACCCCGTCCCACCTTGGTATGATGGAGCAGTACTTGTGGGGGCTGGAGGGTGGGGGGGGTGGAGGAGGGGAGGCCCGGACATTGGCGCAGGTGGGGGCAGTTTGACAAGTTGGGGGAGAAAGCCCGGGGCCCTTCCAATTGTTGGTGTGCCTGGGGGGGGAAGCACATTCACCCCTGGGCCTAAAGGACATTTTGGCCCTGACCGTAGTTTTTGCTCCAACGTCCCCGCTGCCGTCACTTGAACAAACCCCATAGCCCAAGGAGGCCCCCTTCTTTCTACATATTTAAAGTGCTGGTACTGCCTTTTTTGGAAAAAAAATTAGGCTTTGGACTCTCCATCCGGCCGGCCCAAAAGCCATTTGTTCTCTGAACGGGGGGGGTGGAGGGGCCACCTTTGGGGAAAGGGGGGACTGCAATACCAAAAAACTTGGACGGGGCACGGGCAGCTGCTGCACCTTAGGATGGTTGGAGCATACGTTGTTCTTCAATCCCCGGAACGACTGCTGGGGCCATGATAGCGAGGGCAGGAGCATCTGGACCGGGAGATGATTCAAAGGAAACGTCCCTTTTGCAGAGGTGGGGCCTTTATGGTGCAAATGGCATTTGGGTGCCACTGGGGCTGCTGCTGGTTGTTGCTGGGGGCAGGTGGCCCCCACCTCGGCCACGTTTCTCCCGCCACCGGTGGTGAGGGTGCATGTGTTGACGCAGGGCCGGGTGCCAATTAGCTCCCGGCCCGCTTCACTTTCGCCCACAGATTCTAAAATTTTTCCCCATATTGGCTCCTCCGGTGTTTAGCAAAGAACTGCCACCCCCGCCGAGTACGGATTTTACCGCCAACGCCCCGACGGGTGACTACGCCGCCCGCCTCGTGACCCCCTGTCCCTGTACTTTCTTGGACATGCGAACCGGGTTTTTTACCCCATGGCCGCTTGGATCCCGACCCCACACTGCTGCTACCCTGCTGACTCACGGGCCACACGACCCACTTGGGGCTGAAAATGCTGTGACGCGCAAGCTGACCCCTCTTCTCTGACGATGATGAAGCCCTTGCCTCACCCGGCTCCCAAAGTGGGGTGGTACATATCATCTATTTGTGTTTCATGTCCTGCTGCCCTCATCACCGGGTTTGGTATCCGAGGCTGCCCCTTCACAAATGACCTCCATCCCCACTCTCCACATCTAAATTGCCCCCCTCTGCAAGAAGCAGGCGATATTGGCCCATTTTTCGCTGCCAATAGCTTTCTGATGCCCTCCTAAATTTTTCATCCTCGCTAATAGGGCGTGAGCCCCGACCACATAGTAAACTCTGGGAGGGGAAAGGTGGGACAGAGCGGGGGGAGGACAGGGAGGGCCGCGCCCCCCCCCGGGGCCCTGCCAAAAAATGGTTGTGTTAGGTTCCCACCACTCTTGGCTGGGGTTTTCAGTGTCATTTTGGGGGGAAGAGGATGACCTAGTCAACCAATCAAGAACCCTTGGGTTGCTGAACAAACACGGCCGCTTAAGACAGCGGGGGAGTTTTGGGGCCCCACCCAGGACCCTCTGCGACGTCCCCCTTTCTGTGCGCCCTGGGGGTGTTCCCAAAGGGAAGTTTTTGCCATGCCATCGCACAGGCCGGGGCTGTGGGCCCCTGTGGGCCCCGGAGGCAATGCAGTCGCTCCCCCGGGCCCGGCCGCAATCCGGTCCCTGGACCCCGGGCCTGCGTCCCGAGCGCCCCTAGTACGGGGGCCCGGGAGCCGGGGGGCAATGTCCCGACTCCCGGGGGGGCGCGGTGTCACCGAGCACAGCGCCATTAGCGCGCGCCCTGCTCTCCCGGGCAGGCTAAGACGCAGGCCTTCAGCCCCCCCCCCCCCCCCGGGCGCCGGGCCCCACTGCGACGTAGGCGGGGCGGTGACGTCATTTCACCCCGCCCCTATGCAGGGCGGCAGTACGGAGCCGGGGCAGCTCGGAACGGCCGGGGCAGGAGCCGGAGCCGGTAAAGGGTGTTTGTTGTTTTATTTTTTTTTAAAAACCCACAGGGGCCCCGACTTTAGGGGG
>JAODAL010021994.1:0-65733 GCA_025379985.1 Phyllomedusa bahiana
CTGGGGGATGGGTAAAGGGTTTGAATCACTTACGCCCCGAGATAACAAAAAACCCAAAGTGTGGATGGAAAAATTTACTTATTATGAAAAATAGAGGGTTTGATAATTACCCGGTCCCTTAAATTATAGCTAATAGTTAAAAGGCACCCCATCATGACTCTCCAAATCATTGAGGGCTATGAGATTATAAACAATCCATTGTGCCTCTGCCGGGGACTGTTGAGGTGGAAACTGGTGGTCGTTGGTCAACAGTACCTTCCATCAAAGGCTGGGGAGGGGGCCCGGGGGTTGCTTGTACGCCCCTTGGGCAAGTACAGGGGTTTTCGGGGGGTTCAACCCCCGCTCCATGTTAACCCGGCTGTTAAGGAGAGGACCTTTCCCCATTTCTTTTTCGGGTTTAGGGAACAGCATAAATCATCTTTATCGTCTGGGGGGAAGTGTTAGAAAGATTTTGATTTTTTAGGGGGGGGTCAATTTGGGTAATTTAAGGAAAAACATCAAAAGTTTTTTCTCATTAATTTTTGTTAAGCTCATCAGATAGTTTGTTAAACTGCTTTTATGCTTACTCCTTATCGAAGCATCATTTATTCTCTCACACGCTTTATTGAGCAGATGGGGTTTGTAAAACCCGAATGTGTCATACCAGCTAATGTTTAAATACGTACATGAAAATTTTATCTTGTCTCTTAGCGACCCCCAAATTAAACCCAAATGAAATGATAAAATAGTCATGTGATTAAAAAAAAGTTCTAGGGAATGTAATTTACTGTGTTAAATCAGTTTTGTGTCCTAAACGGAAGGTGTTGGATGTTTCTCGAGCTCGGGGCCCCGGCGCAATAAAATTTAATTAATTCGGGGGGGGCTTTAATTGAATAAGGATGAACAAAGAAAATTTCCCACACCTGATTTTTCATCTTGACACCATCCCATCAACCTGGTTTCTTTGATTTTGGGCTTGTCTACACTGGATCGGACAAAAAAAAGGCCCCCAAAAACGCCCCTTTTTTCTTATGCAGGACCGCCCGGGTTTTTTCACGTTTGTACACTTCTCTTTTTCCTGACGTCGCCCCTATGCCCGAAGACGGAGAGAAAAAACAGTGTGTAGACTGCAGCTCATCTTTCCTATTGCCATTTATGGGGGGCAGGAACGATCGTATCTTTGGCGCTTTTAAAAAATGAAAGCACCGTAGATACAATCGTTTTCCTAAGCAGTGATCGGGTCCAGGCAGCAGCAGTCACTGATTGGGTTCAGCAGTCATGTGACATTGACTGACGTCTCGGTTCAGATGTTTATACTCTGAGCAATGATGTTATCAACAGCATATGACTGCCGAAGCCAATCAGTGGCTGCAGTGGTCTCAAGCCGATCGTAGTAGATGTAAGTCAACAGAATGAACAGGGGTGATGGCGGATGGTGACCGGGCTGTAAAGGAGTTGGGAGTGGAGGTAATTTATGTTTTTTAATGAGGGCATCAGTAGTCTCAATATATTTACTAAAAAGAATCCATCCAGACAACCCCTTTATTAGTTATGATTATCTTATAACAATGTCAACAGAAGCTACAGTATACAGTATACAGTATATAAGGCAGCATTGAACATTTAGCTCTTGAAGTAAGTTATGTTGAATTTAGGAATAATAAGCAAGCAAATGAGTGACTTTGACAAGGGTTACATTACATTGTGATAGTTAGACAAATGTGTCAGAGACCAAAAATGGAAAGGGCCCCTGGGGGGTGTTTTAAAAGAGCAGGGGTTACAAATATCTTTTTATAACCCGGGGCGCCTGAAGCTTAGTTGAAGAGGTTTTCTCATGAACCAACAAATAAAAATCCTCAAATTGCTTTATTATCCTCAAATTGATTCTTTATCTATCTACTTGTGATGATTCATTTGCTAACTTGTTCTTTTCCTTTGCTAAATGTTGCCTCAATTCCCTCCAGCTTAGCAGCAGTATTGAAAACTGTTTCTCTTTGCCCTGTGAAACTACATGTCCCGGGATTTTACGGGTTTTGCCTCTCCTCCTTCCAAACCTCATTTCAGTTCGCCCCCTGTTTCCTTTCATGGTTAAAACAAATATAATGTGGCTTCAAAGTCCACTCTGAAAAAAGCTGGACCCCTTTGGTACTGTTTCCCTACCCCAAAACACAGAGCTGTTTCCTGTGTGTCAAAATAAACATATAGCTGATGGAAGCCAACAAAGAATTGAATAACAGTATTTTATATAAACTTACCTTAATTTAATAAAATGAAGGGGTCAAGCATCAGTGTATCCCCTTGCTGTTTAAATACATATATTGAAAGGGGGGGCCCTGATAACCCCCTCCACCCTGAAATTGCCTACAATGGGCATGTAAGCATCAGAAGTGAACCATGAAAGAAGGTGGGCTGCGTCACTTACTTGGGTAAGAGATGGCACCAAAATGCAATACGTAAAGAAGGAAAGACGTCAGAGGAAGTGTGATGCTCTGAGGCAATGTCCTACTGGAAAAACTGGCATTCATGTCGATGTTGTGTTGATATGTACTGCTTATGAAAAATTGCGCGCCAAGTAGGTTTTTTAAGGTAAGGGTATTTCCTTAGTAACAGCAAATATTGCCCCCTGAAAATTGAAAAACATTGTTTAAGGAAGGGTTTTGAGGGAGTGAAAAACAGTTAAAGATGTTGACCTCAGATTTTAAATGATGAGATGTTTTTCAGATGGTGTCAAAACATGGCAAAAAGTAAAATCTGGTCCACCACCTTTTTTTAGTAACCCAAAGGTTTAAACCAGCAAGAGGGAGGAAAGATGATGGGGGAAGCCCAGCCCCCAAAATTTTCCCGGAGAAGAACCCAACTTTTGGGCAGAAGCAGTGGCGCCAGCACAGGGATTGAAAACTTTGGTTTCAGGGTTTGGTGAGCACTCCAATCCCTGTTCAGTTGGTGGGGGCAGTTCTGAAAAATCTGAAAAAATCAAATACCCTTTCCCCCCAAGGCCTTCCACAGGCCCTTTGACAACAACCATAATGCTGATGTGGCCTTCGGGAGAAATGAAATAGAGAAACAGGTCGTTTCTGAAAGGCCCCACCAAAACAAAATTACTGCCCAAAAGTGCTGCTGTTAAGGACTTGGTGCCTAACACCACAGGGTACGTCAAGTAGTCTTGTGGAGTCCATGCGGAGTCTTTTTGATGAAGCAAGAGTGCCCAATACACTACAGCTAGTTAGTGACTACAATATCAGTGTTATGTGGTTGCATTCCAATGCAGATATGTGCACACAGTGCATAAGTCAGTGAATTTCTCCTTAAGCTAATGCCTTTGATCTGTAATGAATGGGCTCTCCTCTACGTGTTGAAGAGATCAATCTGGAGGAAAAAAGATATCCTTTAGCCAGCACTTTGACATACCTTTAGCCCCCCATTTTGCTCTTTTTGATTCATGTCCCGCCCTCCTCTCCTACTCCCCTCCTTCTAACAATCCATTCCTATCGAGTTTACTGCGTGTGATCTATTTGTCGTAACCTCCACCAAAGAAATCCATTAACACCGCTAAAAACCTAATTTCCTGGAATATGTGTGGTAAATCATGCAACAATAAGGAAAATGGGATGAACATGCTGTTTATTAAATGCAGCCAAGTAGATTAAAGGGGTTGTCCATTTTAGATTGTTAATAACATTTTAAAATTGTCCTGAAATGAAAATGTTTGTGAATTATTTGGGGTTTTAATTTAAGCAGGTTTGTTGGTATGCTTTGCCGACCATAACACCCCATAGGTCCCTAGAAGTTGGGGTTTTAACCTTCATTACAGCCTATTTTGTTTTTTGTTACGTTCATTTTTCCCTCCCGCCTTCCCAGAGCCATAACTTCTTTATTTTTTCATCTACATAAACATATGACAGCTTTTGTTTTGCGAGATAAGATGTACTTGCTAATTGTGTCATTCACTGTGCCATAGAATATACTGGGAAACCACAAAAAATGTTTTAAGTGAGAAAAATATGAAAACAAATACTTGCGCCATGTTTGCGGGAGTTTTGTTTTTACAGCGTTCAATCTTTGGTATAAATTGTGATGTCTATATTCTACAGGTTGATATGAATCCGGCAATAACAAACATGTAGGATTTTCGTTATGTTTTGGTACTGTAAAAAAAATTCCGAACATTTTCTACTTTTTCAATATTTTGCCACGGCGTAATTTTCTACGACCAATAACTTTTTTGTACTTACACCTATGGACTTCAGGGAGGGTGCATTTTTTGCAGGCTGAAGTGTACTTTTTACTGGTACCAGTTCAACTTTTTTGATCACTTTTAATCCAATTTTTAAGGGATGTGAAATGACCAAAATAAAAATTAATTTTGTTGTTTGGAATTTTTTTTCTTCTACACTGTCAGCGTACAGGATAAGTGATGTTATATTTTAATAGATAAAACTTTTACCAATTATGTGTAATTTTTATTATTTTTTTATTTGTAAAATGGCGTGTGGCATAGTTTCTCACTCACTTAGACTGCGATGTGGCTGCGATTGCCGTGGTGTCTAAGGGGTTAAACAGCCGGCTCCATTTTGTGCTGTTACCAGTGGGTGTCAGCTACAATTAGCAGCTGTCACCCGGCGCCTTGCTACATAGCCCCTTACCGACACCAGGATGTACTAATACGTCCAACTGCGGTAAGGCAATGTAACCAGGAAAGAAGAAAAAATCTTGTCCAAAGCCTATGATTTCAAGATGTTGGCTACATTTGTGTTTAATTAGGTAAATTCCTATACATTACTCTTTGGGTGCAAATGTGATATAGGTCAATAAACATGGGAAGAAAACTGCCTAGGGTGTGTACCTAGGCCTTTTCAGTAAGGGGGCACATTTATGTATGGAGCGGGCTCAGTAGCTGAGCGTGCTCTATACACAGTAGGTGCCGACTGTTAGTTACCCGGCCATTTAAAGGGGTTTTATCGCTACAAAGAGCATGTCTCAGATTATGGGGATATTAACTTTTGTTATTGGTTTGCATTACCTCTGTCACTTGGTTTAGCAGATATGAGCTTTTCTGTAAATCTGTATTCTGTTTCTGCTGCTGCTGCTCGGGACACGCCCCCTGGCCGGATCCCGCCCACTAGACGCCCCCTGCACTGTGATTGGCTGGCTGACATTTCATTCAGCCTATTGGGATATGCCCCCAGACAGGAAACGCCCCGCCAACGCCCCCTGCACTGTTATTGGCTGCCTGCACACTCTGGGCGACATGTATGATCAGGCTTTTCGCCTGTTTTTTGGAGTAACCTGCACCTCCCGGCCCGAATCCCCCTGTCGGACGCAGGGATGCAGTGTTAGGCGCAGCGTTCGCCAATTTCAGCTGCGTGCCGCATGAAGGGGTGGGCAATGCGCGCTCGAAAACTCCAGGGCATGTACGAACGCGAGTCGGCAAAGTGCGGCGCATTGCAGCGCTCGGCAGCTCCGACAGGCAGACCTGGTTTATTTTGGTCTAAATGCTCCGGCGGAGGCGAAGTGAAGCAAGAACGGAACATGAGAGGAAGCATACAGAAGATCGCATACAGAAATCTCGGCGCTCAGCTCCGTGCAGCAGGAGTATGATTCCCAAAAAATCCGCCTTTATAAAGGCGGAAAACATTGTCAGAAAAGAGCTCAAACCTCAAAAATAAAAAATAATAATAAAAAAATCACTTTCCAAAAATCTAGAATGGCGCAATATCAAGAATTAGGATATTGGAAATTGCCGGGAAATACAGTAATTCAAATTCTGAAAGCTATTCTCATTGGTCGGCAGAAACCGGCCAATCAGAATAGGAGCGACAGTGAACCATTAAAACCTATGGAGAACTATTGACCAATCAGAATCAAAGGCGGGACAGTTCAAAATACAGTAAAAACACAGAAAAGAGCTGATTGGCTGAGCTAGCGAGGGCTTGGCTATCTCGGCCAATCAGAATAGGAGCGACAGGCACCCATTATAGCCTATGGAGAAGTTTGAACCAATCAAAATCAAAGGCGGGACAGTTCAAAATACAGTAAAAATGCTGAAAAGAGCTGATTGGTTGAGCTAGCGGGGGCTTGGCTATCCCAGCCAATCAGAGCGCGAGCTACTTCTCCTATTGTAGTCTATGGAGAGATGGGCGCAATGCAATCTCGGCTCTCAGCGCCATGCGGCATGGAGTATGATTAAAAAAATATTTTTATTAGTTGTAAAATATTCTCTGAAAAAGAGCTCAAACCTTCTTTAAACATAAATCAATTCAATCCCGAACAACGCGTTTGTCGCCGAGACCGACGCTACATAGGGAATTGCAATATAGAGAATTGCCGGGAAATACAGTAATTCAAATTGTTTAAGCTCTTTTCATTGGTTGGCATAAACCAGCCAATCAGAATAGGAGTGACAGTGGCCCATTCTAACCTATGGAGGAGAATTGACCAATCAGAATAGGAGCGACAGGGACCCATTCTAACCTATGGAGAAATATTGACCAATCATATTCAAAGGCGGGACAGTTCAAAATACAGTAAAAAGGCAGAAACGAGCTGATTGGTTGAAGCGGCGGGGGCTTGTCCAGCTTAGCCAATCAGAGCGCGAGCTACTTTCTCATAGAGTTCTATGGGGAAAAGAAATTGCGAGCTCTGTGATTGGCTAATTTAAAAGAGGCGCGGTTATTAGGACCAATGGGAGAGCGAGCGACGCTTCTATGGGTTTTCTAATACAATCTGAAAGAAAACTGTACATGGCCGAAATCAAATGATATAAACTGCCAAAGTTGTCCCGATGTGTATATAAAATGAATAATAATATGGGGGTAAATAAAAAAAAATATTAAATCAATAAAATCTGTTTATTTCTTTATTTTCGTTACACCCATACTATTGATCCTTGGCTAACGAAAATAAAGAAATAAACCTGATTTTATTGAATTAATATTTTTTGATATTTACCCCCATATTATTATTCATTTTATATTCACATCGGGACAACTTCTGTAGTCTTATAATTTGATTTCGGCCATGTACAGGTTTATTTCAGATTGCAATTAGAAAACCCATAGGAGCGTCGCTCGCTCTCTCCATTGGTCCAAATAACTGCGCCTTTTTTAATTTAGCCAATCACAAACAGAGCTCGCTCTGCATTTCTTTCCCATAGAACTCTATGAGAAAGTAGCCTTCGCTCTGATTGGCTAAGCTGGACGAGCCCCCGCCGCTTCAACCAATCAGCTCTTTTCTGCCTTTTTACTGTATTTTGAACTGTCCCGCCTTTGAATATGATTGGTCAATATTTCTCCATAGGTTAGAATGGGTCCCTGTCGCTCCTATTTCTGGATTGGTCAATTCTCCTCCATAGGTTAGAATTGGGCCACTGTCGCTCCTATTCTGATTGGCTGATTTATGCCGACCAATCAGAATAGCTTAAACAATTTGAATTACTGTATTTCCCGGCAATTCTCTGTATTGCAATTTCCTATGTAGCGCCGGTCTCGGCGACAAACGCGTTGTTAGGGATTTAACTGATTTATTTTTAGAGAAGGCTTCAGCGCTTTATCTGATAATGATTTACACTTAATAAAAATGATTTTTTTATTCATACTCCATGCCGCACGGCGCTGAGCGCCGAGATTGCATTGCGCCCATCTCTCCATAGACTACAATGGGAGAAGTAGCTCGCGCTCTGATTGGCCGAGATAGCCAAGCCCCCGCTAGCTCAACCAATCAGCTCTTTTCTGTATTTTTACTGTCTTTTGAACTGTCCCGCCTTTGATTTTGATTGGTCAAAACTTCTCCATAGGATATAATGGGTCTTTGTCGCTCCTATTCTGATTGGTCAATTCTCCTCCATAGCTTATAATGGGTCTTTGTCGCTCCTATTCTGATTGGTCAATTCTCCTCCATAGGATATAATGGGTCTTTGTCGCTCCTATTCTGATTGGCTGGTTTATGCCGACCAATCAGAATAGCGTACCGATTTTGAATTACTGTATTTCCCGGCAATTCTTTCTATTGCAATTCCTGATGTAGCGCCGGTCTCGGCGACAAACGCGTTGTTCGGGATAGAATTGATGTTTATAGAATGTTTGAGCTCTTTTTCAGAGAATATTTTACAACTAATAAAAATGTGTTTTTTAATCATTACTCCATTGCCGCACGGCGCTGAGAGCCGAGATTTCATTGCGCCGATCTCTCCATAGACTACAATGGGAGAAGTAACTCGCGCTCTGATTGGCTGGGATAGGCAAGCCACCGCTAGTTCAACCAATCAGCTCTTTTCTGCATTTTTACTGTATTTTGAACTGTCCCGCCTTTGATTTTGATTGGTTCAAACTTCTCCATAGGATATAATGGGTCCGTGTCGCTCCTATTCTGATTGGTCGGGATAGCCAAGCCCTCGCTAGCTCAGCCAATCAGCTCTTTTCTGCATTTTTACTGTATTTTGAACTGTCCCGCCTTTGTTTCTGATTGGTCAATAGTTCTCCATAGGTTTTAATGGTTCACTGTCGCTCCTATTCTGATTGGCCGGTGTCTGCCGACCAATGTGAATAGCTTTCAGAATTTGAATTACTGTATTCCCCGGCAATTTCCAATATCCTAATTCTTGAATTAGGATATTGGAAAGTGATTTATTTTTTTATTTTTTTTTATTTTTGAGGTTTGAGCTCTTTTCTGAGAATGTTTTCTGCTTTTATAAAGGCGATTTTTTTATTCATACTCTGCACGGACATCTTTAATGATTTCTCGCTGTTTTCCAGCCTGTCTCTAATCGGAATACATGTGAGGCGCAGTCCCGCACTGCGCCCATGTCCCCGCACTATGCCCCACACACTGGCGAGGCGCAGGGAACTTTTCCCCGCATGTATGAGCGCACCTCCTCGGATGGCGAATCTTAGGCGCAGCCCCGCACTGCGCCCATGTCCCCGCACTCCGCCCCACAAACTAGCGAGGCGCGGCAGACTTTTCCCCGCATGTATGAGTGCACTACCTCGGGCGGCGAATCATAGGCGCAGCGCCGAACTGCGCCTAAGTCCCGCACTGTGCCTCAAACACTGGCGAGGCGCGGTGGACTTTAAATGGAATGTATGAGCGCGCCCCGGCGCCGACATAAATCAGGTGCAGATTTCGCCGGAAAACCGGCGGAAAGGTGCGGCCCAATGTGGCGAGATTCATACATGTCGCCCTCTGTGTTTTCTCCCCTCTGAGCTGTTAAAATCGATAGTGAAACCAAGGTCTGCTGGCTGTAAACTCTTCCCCCAGCTCTAGGGTGAATGATCTGGCAATTACTGTCTGTTTAAGTCACGGATCCCCTCATATAACATAGTCTTATAGAGTCTCCTGTCTGTTAACAGGGGGAGAGAAGGGTAGGAGGGCAGTGTGCATTGCTACATATAACCCAGTCTCAAGTCTGGTAACAGAAGGGGAGGAGGGAGAGGGCAGTATAAACTCCTCACATGTCTCATCTGTGTGTATAACTGCATATAGCACAGCAAGGAGCTTGTGGAGCCTGAAGGCTGCAGATATAAGATGGATGCAGGAGGCTACAGAACTGTTATATCCAGACAACCTTCTGCATTCCCTGCTTCATACAAAATGATGATGTCGAGGTTCTTCAGTGAGGAGAGACACGCCTCCTGGGAGGAGAGACATGGCTGCTGACAGAAGAGACTCGCCCCTGGATTTCAAATTCAATCTCAGAGAATTAGCTGAACAGCACGAACAGTTCAAACGATAAAACTCCTTATGCAGTTATGCAGTAGGTGGTGCCTACTCCCATGTCTTGATTGACTCCCCCATGCTGCAATTGCAGGGCTTCAACTGGCAGTCACAGGCCTGCCATTTTACTACTTCTATTACATCCTGCAAATTTTCCTTATTTGCCTAGGGCGCAAACTGCCTTGTCTAAGCCCTGTTCATGGAGAACTATCTGATCGTACTATAGATTAATCCATATGGTTTCAAGCATACTAACTGTCACGGTTCCCAACGGGGTCCCTGCTATGGACTGTCGGCGTGCCCGTGTCTCCCGTGACCCGGCCGCTGCTGCGGTGTTCTCTAGTGTCCCTGGCTCTTGCCACTTACCTGTCCCGGCTCCTGTCTGTCCTGCAGCAGTTCCTGTTGGCAGGTTTGAGTCTCCATTGCTTCCTCCAGCTCCCTGGCATCCTGTGCGCACATGTGTTCCCTCTAGGGGCACATGCAGGACAATGCACTGCATTTAAAGAGACAGTGTTCCTGTTTCCTGCCCAGTGACCTGTGACCTCTGCCTTCATAAGGAACTTCCTCCCTGTGTTCTGGGTCAGTTTGTTGGTGTTTCTTCTGTGAGCTAGACCTCTGTTTGCTGAAGCTTCTGCTGAACTTCTTAACGCTGCGCTGTCTAGTGCACCTGTTTTTCTGCTGGTTCCTGATGTATAACTAATCTCCATTACCTGCTAAACTCCTGTCGCTGCACCAGTCAGCTAATACCTGATGATACCTGGCGTCCTGCCTAGTCTGTTATCACCCTGGGACTGTGCATACGTTTTCCGGCTACATCTGGGGTGCCCTGTGTCCCTTCCAGCACCGGCTCTCCAGACCTGCACTTCGACTACCCACCGCGAGTGTTACCATCTTCGCCCACGGTGGGTCCAGAGGATCCGCCATAACCGGACGTTTATAGCCATCCCGGTTAGAAGATGTGACAGTATGAGCTGTAATCTACCATCATGGCACGTACCTGGAGCAACTCTTTCAGAAACTACAGACAATTACCCCATGTCTGGATGAAGTTGTGTCTGCACTGGCGCATACGCTAGCTCCACTACCTGCTGCAGCTCTGCCTCTCACTGCCATGAACATTCCCAGTCTGCACCTGCCTTTGCCTGCCCATTACTACGGAGACCCCTTACATGTCGCGGATTCGTCAACCAGTGTACCATACACTTTGAGGTCCTGGCACACCAGTTCCCCTCCGAGAGCCAAGGTGGCATTTATCATCAGCCTCCTCTCAGGGGAAGCCTTGGCCTGGGCCTCACCCCTCTGGGAGAGAGGGGATCCGCTGAAAGGGGACATCCAAGAGTTTGTGTGCCTTCCGAAAAAATTTTTAACAACCTGGGCGCAATACCTCCGCGGCATCTGCTCTGCTACGTTCCTGTCAAGGCGAATCTACTGTGGGCCAGTATGCCATCCAGTTTCATACCCTGGCTTCTGAACTTGCTTGGAAAAATGAGGCCCTTATTGCAGCCTTCTGGGGGGGCCTCGCTGGGCAGATTAAGGATGAACTGGCTGGTCGTGACCTACCAAATAACCTGGATGACTAAATACACAAGCAAAAAGAATGATTGAAGGCCAGCGTATCGATGCAAAAATCCAAGCTGCTTTATTTCGTGTACATAAAAATGCAGAGGGTACACAGATATCCACCAACACGTTTTGGGCTGCTCCTTTAGCCCTTGCTCACGGTGACAATATGTATAGAGCTGAGGTTATCTATATACCTACGTCATTGAATTGTTACCTCCTACTCACTACGTCATATCCTTAAAGAAATAAATTAAAAACAATTTGTTACCAAATACACTTGTTAGATAAGATGTTTTCACTATCCGGGAAGACCTATTGCTCGCCTATATATAACTCATTTTATCTTAATAGATGTATGCCAGGTCATTTCTATAGTTTAGCCCTTGCGGTGATCGAGTTTCTAGTGCATATATCCAATTTGCCTCTCGCAAACGTACCTGTCGCTCCCAGTTCCCTCCATCCTTGGGTTTCAGTACCTTTTCTATTGCATAACAGCACATATCGTCTATCTTGCTTTCATGCTCTTCTATAAAATTTTTGCTACCCCCGAATATGTGTTAATACTCTTTCTGATGCTGGCTAGATGTTCCGTGATTCTGGTTCTAAACTTCCTAATACTGCTACCAATATCATTTTTTTCACAAGCCTTGCATCGTATGATATAAACAATGTGGTCTGTATCATAATTTAGGAAATCCCTTATTTGATACTTTGTTTGTTCATGTTGTAAAATAATGTTGTAAAACATGAACAAACAAGCACTTGAGAAACTGTGAAGTGGTGAGTCTGCTGCCTTTTTTCACTTAGTGATTTACTTTTGTTGTTTAACCTGGATGACCTAATTTCTCTGGCTACCAAGATCGACATACATTTTACTGAAAGAGAGCTAGAGCTTCGCCAGCAGTCACCGCCCTTCCGCCCTCGCAAGCCTTTGCCTCGCCTTGTACCTGCACCCCCAAGTCTACCTCACCAGGCACCTGCATTCCCTCAAGATGTTTCTATGCAGGTGAATCATGCTCATCTAAGCCTGGAAGAACACACTCGCCGGCGCGGTCTGAACCTGTGTCAATACTGTGGCAGTCCCAAGCACTGCCTGAAAAACTGCCCAGTCCGCCCTGCTACGCCCCGGAAACTTCAGTGCCATGGTGTTGTGAGTGAAGTGATCCTGAATAAAGATGCCTCTACTCCTCGTCTGACCCCCCCAGTCACTCTCTGTTATGATTCCGGTACTAAATTTCAAGTTCCTGCTATGTTGGACTCTGGTTCTTCTGAGAACTTTATCCACCGGTCTCTACTTGACAAGTATTGTCTGCCTGTCTGAATAAACTGCTGCGTTTCTCCTCCATCAACGGGGAGGTCCTGAAAGAACCAGTGCGCTACCGTACCAAGCCTCTGTCTCTGCAAATTGGAAGTTCCCACCCATCTCGTTTTACGTTTTGCCTAATACGTCCGCTTCAGTCCTGCTTGGCCTTCCGTGGTTCCAGCGTCACAGTCCGTCTTTAGATTGGAAAACGGGTGAAGTTGTCCAGTGGGGCGAGCTATGCCACATGCTGCCTCAAGCCTACATATCCTGTGCAGTCCCGCCCACCTGTTTCTCTGCCCGTTTCTGATATTCTGCTTGTGGAGGAACCTAAAGTGCTAGAAGAGCCTCTGGTCTGTCAAGACACCTCTGATTCCCACCCACCTTGTCCCCTGCCTACTATGTCTGCGTCTGCTACCCAGGTTCAAGAAGTGTGCTGAGACTCACTGGACACCTCCTCTGAAGACAGTTCCTGTGATACCGAGGAGGAGGTGGTTACCCCTGGTTGCTTTGTTGGTACCCGGCTAGCCCTGAGGGGAGGGCTTAAGAAGGGGGTACTGTCACGGTTCCCATTGTGGTCCCTGCTATGGACCGTCGGCGTGCCCGTGTCTCCCGTGACCTGGCTGCTGCTGCGGCGTTCTCTAGTGTCCCTGGCTCTTGTCACTTACCTGTCCCGACTCCTTTCTGTCCTGCAGCAGTTCCTGCTGGGAGGTTCGGGTCTCCATTGCTTCCTACAGCTCCCTGGCATCCTGTGCGCACACGCACAGCATCCTGTAGTCACTCTCAAGGGGCACGTGCACGGCACTGCACTGCATTTGAAGAGACTGTGTTCCTGTTTCCTGCCTAGTGACCTGTGAGTCTGTGACCTCTGCCTTCATAAGGAACTTCCTCCCTGTGCTTTGGGTCTGTTCGTTGGTGTTTCTCCTGTGAGCTAGACCTGTCTGCTAAAGCTTCTGCTGAACTTCTGCGTTTAACCCGGCGCTGTCCAGCGCACCTGTTTCTCTGCTGGTTCCTGATGTATTACTAATTTCCATTACATGCTGGACTCCTGTTACTGCACCAGTCAGCTAATACCTGCTGATACCTGGCATCCTGCCTAGTCTGTTACCATCCTGGGACTGTGCATACGTTTACCGGCTACACCTGGGATGCCCTGTGTCCATTCCAGCACCAGCTATCCAGACCTGCACTTCGGCTACCCACCATGAGTGTTACCATCTGCGTCCGCGGTGGTCCCAGAGGATCTGCTATACCCGGATGTTTCTAACTACTCTCGGTTAGCGAAACAAAATACTAACATTGCTTCCAGTCTGATTGGGTAAAAGAACTGTGATGCCAAAATCCCCGTATGTGGTCAGCATTTGTCTGATGTGTGGCACTTGCGGGAAAAAACATTTTAGGGGACATGTATGAAAACTGTCTAGGTCTAAGACTTTGGTCTTTGTTGAAAATAGCAACCAATCAAAGCTTCCTTTCATTTCTTATAGTGCTATTAAAAAATGAAAGGAGAGCTCTGATTGGTTGCTATGGGCAACAAAAAAAGTCTTAGACCTAGACAGTTTCCATCCGCATGGCCCTATATTGTTTTTTACAGCTAAGGTGGTAATTGACACTCACAGGAGAAGAATTTTTTTACAGGTGGATCCGCCCTGATCCCTGATTTCTAGTATCCTACTTTTCCTTGCCTCTGGAAAGTGGCAGAAGCCCCCTGTAAACCAAAGGGCATTTTGACATATTGGAAAGATCCCTCAGGTGTGAAGAATGCCATCTTCTCCCTAGCCTCCTTAGATAATGGAATCTGCCAAAACTACTTGGTGAAGTCTAGGGCTGTGATATACCGGGCTGGACCTAACCTCTGTATCATCTCATCCACCTTGGACATTGGGTAGGAGTCCACCTTCTATATTTCATTTAGTTTGTAGTAATCATTGCAAAACCGCCACTCGCCATTGGGTTTTGGGACCAACACTATGAGACTAGATAACCCACTTTTTGATTCCTCAATAACCCCCAGGTTGATCATTCTCTGAACCCCATTGGCAATGACCTCCCGGCGGGCCTTGGGAATACTATATGGTTTCAAATGCACCCTTGCATGTGGTTCTGTAATGATCTCATGCTGGATTGCATTTGTTAGACTTGGTTACTGACCCCTATTTTGTTGCAATAGTTGCCTACACTGCTGTTTGTGGGAAGGCTATAGGGTCTCTGTGATTCTCACCTCCTCACACTCTGACTCTGGGTAGCTCACAATATAATGGGTTCAGTGGGATCCCTATCTTTCCATGGCTTCCATGGTTGGTGTACCCAGTAGTTCACTTCATCCACATTTTCCACTACCTCATATGGTCCCGGCCATTTTGCCAGAAATTTACTTTCCACGGTGTGCTCTAACAACAGAATTCTGTCTCTTGGACTAAATTGTCTAAGATGGGCTGACCAATTATATACTCTTGGCTGGGCCTCCTGAGCCTGGAGAAGATGCTTCTTCACAATGGGCATCACTTGGGCTATTCTCTCCTGCATTTGAGCGACATGCTCATTGATGCTCCTGAAGGGGATAATCTTACTCTCCAAGGTCTCCTTGGCTACATCTAATAACCCTCTCAGGTGTCTGCCATACAATAACTCAAAAGGTGAAAGCCATTGGAAGTTTGTGGAACCTCTTGTATGGAAAATAAAAGGTAGGGCAGCAGACAATCCCAGTCCCCGCATCTTTCTCCACAACCTTTTTCAACATGGCCTTCAAGGTGTTATTAAACCTTTTCACCAGGCCATGTGTCTGCGGGTGGTAATCAGAGGTACATAACTGGGTGACCTATAAGTCCTTGAAGAGATCCTGCATAACCTTTGACATAAACAGGGTTTCCTGGTTGATAAGGATCTTCTTATGCAGCACAGTTCTAAAGAAAATGTGCACCAACTCCCGAGCGATTGTTTGGAGTAGGTATTTCTAAGTGGCACCGCCTCCCTTTATCGGGTGGTATAGTCCACAATGACCAGGATATACTGGTTCCTCTAGCGGATTTTACCAATGGCCTTACCAAGTCTATGGCTATCTTATCAAAGGGAACCTCGATAATGTTCAACGGCATCAATGGACTGCGGAACTTGACGAATGGGAAGTTCACCTGACACACAGGACAGGACTGACAATAGTCACAAATTTCCCTGTAACACCCCAGCCAATAGAACCTCTTCAGAACTCTCTTGAGGGTCTTATCCGCCCCCAGATGTCCCCCTAACAGATGGGAATGCACAAGCTCTAATACCATCCGTCTTTAAGATATAGGCACCAGCAGCTGTGACACCAGATCTTTCCTGACACTGGTCATGCTGTACAAGGAGTCCTCACTCACAGCGAAGTGGGGGTACCTCTCATGTGCCTCTAGCAGATGGGGTACCTCATTTGGCACCACCACGTTATTTAAGGTCCCTCTTAAGGTTTCGTCTTGGAGTTGGACAGTTCCGAAATTTCCTCGAGACACCTCTAAATCAGGGATAGTCTCCTCAAAGGATGACACCTTGTTGTCCCCTACTATGATCAACAAAGGAAAGTCAGAGACTACCTCAGGGCTAATACTCACAGGGTTGTTCTTATACACTGGATGGTTTAGCAACACCGCTTTTGCCCAAAGATCCCAGAACAGGGGACAATCCTAGCCAACAATCATATAGTACATTAATCCCTCAATTATTCCCACATGGTATAATACTCTCCCCATACTGTTTTTTGGGTAACCTGGGCCACTAGGTAATCCTTGGTATCCACATGGTTGCATGTGACCCCAAAGTTTTCCCTAGGATCAAATCATGAGAAATATGGGCCGCCAGGAGTGTGACTAGGCTCCCTGAGTCCAAGAGTCCAGTTATTTCAAGTCATCGACTGTCACAGGGGTGAGATGGAATCCCTCCCCAGAGTTCGGAACTGTACCACATGCTGAATATGCAAACATGGATATGTGTCTTTCAACGGAGCACTTCACTGGTTGTGCTCTGAGGGTATACTGGGCCGCCACTTGACCCAGGGCACGACACCTCCAGCATATGATCTCTCTGGGAACAGTTTTTGTCATTGGCTCTGGCACATTCTTAACCTTGGGGCGTACCTAATGGGGGGATTTGGGAACCTTTTTCTGGCCGCTGGAATCTCTCTAGGCACCCCAATGTGGAAAAGCTAGATTCCCTGGTTAGGTCATGGAGATTTCCTCCAGAAAGTCCAGGTCCACTAAATGATCTGCATTCTGGGGACTCCCCTGCACGACTCAGTACTGCAATGGCCTTGGGAGATCATGCATGAACCCGCTTGACAATTTGCGCTGATGTACAGACAAGAGGCTGTAGCCATTTTTGGTCTAAGTGCAAACATCTGAGACCTGGACCTGGACAGTCGTCATTACCCCCAGAAGCGCCAGAATTTCAGGTATTCCCTGGCACCTTGCAGGGGTAGGTCACAATAGTACCAAAACTATGATGCAGTTTTCAACAAGTATTTCGCATATCTTGCATGTGGCTTTAGGGTTGTTTTTTTTTAGAGGATTTACAGTCAGAAAAGAGTCCCATTCATTTCTATGATATACAAATGTTTTGGATGCGTTTTAGACTAGGCTTTTAGCTATACCCATTGACATCAATAATAAATATTCCACATGGAGTATGACCAAAGAATGAACAGGTTTTTTTAAGTTTAGAAAATAAACAATGAAAATATGCATTATATGAACTACAACACATATTTTCTATTGAGGTCAATGGGGATGGTTTACTTAAAATACTCATCATGTGGATATAGTATAATTGCTACTCCTCTGTAAAAAACCCACTGACATCAAAACATATTGGATGGTCTGGAAGTGGGTGTAATATTAGACTTGGGTACTTGAGGCCCTCAATGGAGTTAACTCTTGGTGCCCATCATTGGAGTTAATTCTTGGTGCCTATCAGTGGAGTTGATTCTTAAGGCCCACCAGTGGAGTTGACGCTTTGCGCTCACCAAGTTCTTTCTTTTAGCCCACCAGTGGAGATGGTTTCTAGGGCCCACCAGTGGAGTTCCTTCTTATGGCTCACTAGTGGAGTTCCTTCTTATGGCTCACCAGTGGAGTTCTTTCTTACAGTCCACCAGGGGAGATTCTTTTTTCAGGGCACCAGTGGACTTGATTTTTGGGGCCTACCAGTGAAGCTGATTACTGGGGCCCACCAGTGAAGGTTATTATTATGGCCCAATGGTGCAGTGGATTACTGGAACCCATAATACAGCTACTTTACATGACTGCACATACTTCACATGACTCTTGAACTCTTCCTCTTGATTTCTGGCTCCCTTTTTTGCTTTTTCCCCCAATAATGAGTCCCAGGTTTGCCTTGCCCATGGGCCTACCATGTCCTGAGGTCAGGGGCCCGCCAAGGATTTCCTCAGCTCCCCTATGGGCCAATCAAAGCCTGGTTAAGTAAATATGCACTTAAACAGTGTAACTCTATATATATATATATAGCATATGTATGTGCGCTTTCCCTATGAAGAAAGCTGAAATCCTGTTTACAGATAGGTGGAATTTTACCTTAATATTTCCATTCACAATTAACTTTTTACTTTTAAATGCAAAACAAGAAACATTGTAATCACCAAGTAAAAGGATTCAGATATCCAGTAAGATGCTGCAAGGTTCTATTTTCTTACATGGGAGGATGTAAACTTACTGAGGTTTTAATTGCATCTTATAAATAAACCTAAAAGTTGGAAACTGTTTACATTCTCCAAGACAATCGCCGCAGCGAGCGCATAACATGAACCTGCTGCGCCGTCCCTTGAGTGATTGCTAAACATAGCCAGACTTTACATGCAGGCCCCATCTAACATGAATCCCAAAAAGGCCAGATGTCTGTAAAGCTGTATTTTCTCAGACTGAATAGATCCTGTCAAAAAAGGGAGAAAACAGGAAACACACACATTCCTGGCATTTTCAGACAGAACACAATTCATTGTAAAATATGCATGATTGCTAACAGAATGACATCAGGAACAATATGGTCAGAAATGGGTTTATTTCATTTTTTGTGAATTAAAAGTTAAACGATCATTTCAACATTATATGAATATTTATGTTACTTGCACAATTGGAAACGTGGACCTCCTAGAGTCCTTAGACTCCTGTGACTTTGTATGCAGAAAACTGCTGAGGTTACACATAGAACAAAGCTGTCAACGGATGGAACAGTCCTAGGTACTTTCTGCTGTTAAACCAGTATGCCCATTTTGGAATGGTCAGTGGGGTGCTGACTTCTGACTTAGACCAATTAGGCTTTTTATCTGCAGAGTGGTACAGCATCATTCCAGAATGATAGTCTTTTTTATTTAAAAGTAACAAATGAGGACATAGCAAACAAATAGAATGCCAAACAATCAAAACAAATCGGTGATAATTGACACAATAAGTGACATAGTTATCACTACCTGCAAGAGGGTACAATTCTAGTGGAACAGGAAGAGTGACAAATAGTTACATGGGCTATCATTTTGTCCATACAGTCAGCCCCTTCATTGCAGAATTTAAAAATTTTGGGCCACATGTATGAAAACTGTTTAGGTCTAAAATTCACTTTGTTGCCCATAACAACCAATCAGAGCGCCTCTTTCATTTCATATAGTGCTCTGGAAAAATGAGAGGGGTGCACTGATTGATTGTTATGGGCAACAAAGTGAGTTATAGACCTAGACAGTTTTAATACATGTGGCCCTTAAAGTCAACGGCCTGAATCTGTCTCAACATTTTATGTGGCCAATAAGAGCTTAGACACAACAAGCAGAGATGGACAAGGTTCGGACACAGGAGGTACAGCTCTCCACTTTTCCCAAAGGATGCAGCCTGCACATGGCACCAGCAAAGAGAGAGGGCGTCATCTTGGATAGAGAGCTCTGGCACATCTCCGCAATGCTTTGTTCAGCAACTCCCAGGCGATGGTACAGCTCTGACAACACTACCCAGGCCCTCTCCCCACTCTCTAAAGTAGGAAGCTTTGTGCTGAAGAGATGGAAGAGGCTAATTATCGTAAAACCTTAAAGGACTACTAGGCCTTTTACTGACCACATGGCACAGCACTGTGAATGTATTCTTAATGCTCATGGGGCATTTTTTAAAAATGAATTTGTCACTCCTGATATAAATAAAACTGCATTTAGTATCTGAGCCAATACAGAACTGAAGTGCAACAAGGGTAGGTAGTTAAAGACATACCTGGTAGTAATGGAGGAATCTGTGACCAGGACAAGTTGCGTGTGGGCATTTGATATGGTTGTAGACATGATAAAGTTATGTGACTAAGGTTGCCTTGCCGGGGTGCCATGATGCAAAGGGTAAAGCCACTGTATTTATTTGAGCTGCCAGGACATGCAGAGCACTATAAGAACAGCTTCTCTGTGCCCTGGATGTGATTTTCTCCTAAAACAACTGTTTTGTAAATGTCCATCCTCTACTGCTTCAGTTGACATCTCTGTGCCCTACATTAGTTCATATTTCTAGACTCTAGCAGATAGCATATCCTGTGGGTAATAATATCAACCCTATCTTCTAGAAAGATTTTTTATATTTATGGAAAACAAACAAGCAGAGGAGTAAGGTTTTGGAGAAGAAAGTAAGGAGTTTGGAGGAGAACTTGTGAGGCAGAGAAGCAAAAGTATAGTGGATGGAACAGTCAGGAGGATGAAGATGAGAAGCTAGAGATACCTAACAAAAATATTATCCAAAAAATTACAAGAGTCACAAAAAATTATAATTATTGGATCAACATTGCAGGTTTTTGGCTCACACAATTTAACTGTATATACCATAACTTAAGAGGGTTCTAATTAATTACATTTATCAGCTATCCACAAGACTGACCAAAAACAACAATGTGCAGTCCTCAGCTTTTTCTGTAGAACCCTTAGCTGACTCTGGACACATGTTATCATGGTTGGTCCTGTGGATAATTGTCTTTTGTAGGAAACTTCCATTAATAATAAAAGATGTACTAGTCAGGGGAAATCAACATATTATTTTCAAAGTTTGACTAAATGTGGAAAGACATCCGAAGTTAAGCCAAATGTGGATAAAGATAACAGTGACTGTTCAGAGTGGTCAAACAGGTATAGTGGTTTAACATTTAAGCAGTGAATGTGCATTTCGGTAGCCTGTATGTGCCAATGGAGCAAGAGGTCTAGTGATGACTAAGTTGAGGAGATAGCACAGCAATAATTGCACACTCAAAGGTCATTGCTTGCAAACCCAAGAATACTTTACTCAAGTAAGGAACCTCAAGTATGACAGTTACAACAAACATATATACAGGTTCACAATGCTTGGCGGTTCTCACTTGGAGGCACAGTCTCAATAAAACAGTTGCAGCTTTCGGTTGTGGTGCGGATATTGTTTCATAGTCTGTCATCTTGATGGTGCCATTTGATATGATGAAGAAGACTTGCCTAGCATCAAGGGTGGGTACCGAGAACTCTCCCATAAACTATTTATTCCCAGATGTTTGTCCATAATAATGGGGCATTCTTTATATCTAGAGGAATGAAGAGTTGTACACAAACATAGAAGGGGGTTCTTTAATTTAAGAGTGGTGGAACTCTGCCAGAGAAACTTGATACGGTGAATTCACTAAGTTACTTCAAAAGGGCCTGGCTGTATTTCTGGAGTATAATAATATTCCAAGCTAAAGTCACTAGATTTCTGGAAAAGGACTGAAGATCCAGGAATTTATTCTGATTGTCAAATTTGGAGTCAGGGAGGATTTTAATTTTTTTTTTTAAATACAGGTAGTCCCCAACTTACAACGTTTCGACTTACATCTGTCCCGTAGTTACAAACATAGACTTATGGGGCATGCTGGCACTTTTAGTTCCATGTTCCACAGCAGATAGTAGCTGTGGAACAACAAGTTTCAGCATGCCACAGCAGCACATAAGGTGAAATCTTCATAACAGGGCAGCAGACAGCAAAGCAAATGTAAAAACCCTTCCCTGCACTATCCAAAACAAAAAAAAAAAAACTTTTGTGCTGGAGTTACATTTAATACATATACCTGTTCTGACTTACATACAAATTCAACATAAGAACAAACCTACAGTCTCTATCCCGTTCATAACCAGGGGACAGCCTGTAATGACGATTGGTCTCTCTCATGGAGTTTTCACCATCCTCTGGATCAACACTGCAGAATGATAGGCTAAACTGAATGGACATAAGTTATTTTTTCAGCCCTACAAACTATTTACCATTTGGTTACATGGCCTCTCACTCACTAATCCAACTACCTACTAATATCAGCCATGATGTATAAGGGCAGAATTTACAGATTTACAGATCAAGAACACAACATAAAGGCGGTATGTTACAGTTTACTGTACATTAGCATCTCAGGATGGAGTATGGAAAGGGGTGGTTTTAGTGTAACAACTTTACTGCAAGTCACAGAGCATGACATATATATGTAGTTTTCAATGAAGGAAATCGAAACATTTGTTCTATGTGCTCTGATGAGGAATAATATAAGGTTTCTATTCCCTGGTGCAAAATCAGATTTGTGAAGATGGTGACCCAGCATAGGAGGTTGTTTACAACCTCCACACAATTCTTACCACACCACTAAATTTAGCTGCACAAGAATATTCGCTCATTTCCTAGGTGAGGAAAGTGCTCAACAATATAAATTGGGTTTTCAGCAAATTCCATTCTTTTCTTGATTTAAACTGTTTGCAAGGTAAATAAAAATTATCACAGAGTGGGCGAAATTTTCCCGAAATTTTGGTTGTTCACTTGCCCGGGTTTCTCGGCAAAAAAAAACTTGTTCCGAATTATTCGGGGCGAATCACGTTAAAAAAAACAGCTATTTCCAGGGTGCACAGAGCCCGCAGGGTGCTGTGAAAAGTTGTCCATGTTAAATAGAAGGGGTTTTTTTGCTCTTCATACAATGTTGTGTTTGTATGACAAGCAGATTACTGCCCGCTCTTGAATCGTTCACTATAAAAAATTTCCCCCGGGGACTTAAGGGGCAAAAATGACCAAAAAAATGAAGGGGAAATGTACCTATAAAGTCATGGCACGACAGCTGGGAAAAAAAAAGTGAGGGCTCATGTGGCAACATCAGGACAGAGTGGGGGGGACGGGACAGCCACAGCAGCATGAGGGCGACAGTGGGACAAAGAATTCTGGGGTGACAAAAACAGGAGTGGCCAAAGGGCACAATAACACAGTGGAGGTAAAGGCAGCAGCCACAGCAGCAAAAAGTCGACTGGGACAATCACAATTTTGTAGGCACGCAGCAGCCACAGGAGCAGCATCAGGCAAAAACATGGCAAATGACATTCGGAGGTGGCAAAACGTAGTAGGCCCAGAGGCACAATGAACAGTGTGTAGGGCACGGCAGCGCCCAGCGCGCATGGGTCAGACATGGCACAATGCACGGGTAGGTCATGGGACACCACAGCACACATGGGGCAGACAGTGGGAAATGACTTCTGGGGGGGTGGCAAAAAAAAGGAGTAGGCCCCAAAAGAGTGGGAAATGACACAGTGTGGAGGGCACGGGGGAGCAGCCACACACCATGAGGTCAAAAAGTGGCACAAGACTTCTGGGGGTGGCAAAAACAGGAGTGGGCCACAGAGTGGAATGACAAGGTGTAGGGGCCCGGCACCAGCCACAGCAGCAGATGAGGTCAGACAGTGGGACAATACAAGTTGTAGGTCACGGCGAGCAGCATGAGTCTACAGTGGGGACAAAGACTTTGGAGGTGGCAAAAACAGTAGTAGGCCCCTGATTGCCAATGACGAGGTGGGGGTGACGGCGGGGCCCATGAGGTCAGACATGGCACAATGAATTTGGAGGTGGCAAAAATGGATTTGGGTACAGAGGGCACAATGAAGAGAGTGGAGCTGACGGGGCAGCAGCATGAGGTAGACAGTGGAACAATGGCATTCTGGAGGTGGAAAAACAGGAAAAAGGCCACAGAGTGGCACAATGACAAGTGGTAGGTCATGGGAGCACCACAGCAGCAGCATACAGACAGTGGCAAAATGACACAGTGTTAGGTCCGGGGAGCAGACAGCAGCAGCATGAGGTCATACAGTGGCACAATGACAATCTGGAGGGGGCAAAAACAGGAGTAGGCCACAAATGGGACAATGACCCCAAATGGGAGGTCACGGCAGCAGCCACGCAGCAGCTTTAGGTCAGCAGTGGGAAATGCAATCTGGGTGGCAAAAACAGGGGAAAGGGCCCCAGGTGGCCCCAAAGACAGAGTGTGTAGGGCACGGGGACAGCCAAGCAAACAGATGAGGGCGACAGTGGGACAATGAATTTGGAGTTTGGGAAAAAAAAGGAGTAGGCCACAGAGTGGGACAATGACACAGTGTGGAGGTACGGCGCAGCCACAGCAGCAGCATGAGGGCAACAGTGGCACAGTGACCTGTGTAGGGCACGGAGCAGCAGCATGGTATACAGTGGCACAATGACATTCTGGAGGTGGCAAAAACAGGAGTAGGCCACAGAGTGGGAAAATGACACAGTGTGTAGGTCACGGCAGCAGCCACAGCAGCAGCATGAGGTCAGACAGTGGCACAATGACACAGTGTGTAGGTCACTGAAGCAGCCACAGCAGCAGCATGAGGTCAGACAGTGGCACAATGACAGAGTGTGTAGGTCACGGCATCAGCCACAGCAGCAGCATGAGGTCAGACAGTGGCACAGTGACAGTGTGTAGGTCACGGCAGCAGCCACAGCAGCAGCATGAGGTCAGACAGTGGCACAATGACATTCTGGAGGTGGCAAAAACTGGAGTAGGCCGCAGAGTGGCACAATGACAGACAGTGGAGGTGACGGCGGCAGCAGCATGAGGTCAGACAGTGGCACAATTACATTCTGGAGGTGGCAAAAACAGGAATAGGCCACAGAGTGGCACAATGACAGAGTGTGTAGGTCACGGCAGCAGCCACAGCAGCAGCATGAGGTCAGACAGTGGCACAATGACACAGTGTGTAGGTCACGGCAGCAGCCACAGCAGCAGCATGAGGTCAGACAGTGGCACAATGACATTCTGGAGGTGGCAAAACAGGAGTAGGCCACAGAGTGGGACAATGACACAGTGTGGAGGTCACGGCAGCAGCCACAGCAGCAGCATGAGGTCAGAAAGTGGCACAATCACATTCTGGAGGTGGCAAAAGCTGGAGTAGGCCACAGAGTGGCACAATGACAGAAAGTGGAGGTGACGGCGGCAGCAGCATGAGGTCAGACAGTGGCACAATGCCATTCTGGATGTGGTAACAACAGGAATAGGCCACAGAGTGGCACAATGACACAGTGTCTAGGTCACGGCAGCAGCCACAGCAGCAGCCTGAGTTCAGAAAGTGGCACAATCACATTCTGGAGGTGGCAAAAACTGGAGTAGGCCACAGAGTGGCACAATGACAGAGAGTGGAGGTGACGGCGACAGGAGCAAGAGCATGAGGTCAGAGAGTGGCACAATGACACAGTGTGGAGGTCACGGCAGCAGCCACAGCAGCAGCATGAGGTCAGACAGTGGCACAATGACAGAGTGTGGAGGTGGGTGGCAATACCAGTCCCTGGTAAAGATGGTTGGTGGCAGATGGAGAAACTGGCAGCAGATGTGTGGCATCAGGTGGGTGGCGGCATCAGAATAGTGGCTGAGGCACGTAGTTTGAACCCAGACTCATTTCTCACAGTTTGGGTGAGGCTTCATTACTGATGTAGTCTGACGCCTAAGGCATTGGTGTGTGGAAATCCTGGTCGATCCACGCCTGATTCATCTTGACAAAGGTCAGTCGGTCCACATTTCCCGTGGACAAGCGGGTTCTCCTTGGGGTAACGATGGCCCCCGCCGCACTGAACACCCGCGCCAAAGAATTGAGCCACCACAAACTACTAGCTTTGTAGCGTGTTACAATGCCGTGTTTTTTACGCCACACAACAAGAGATAAAATTGTAATTAACCTTTGTTTATGAATTAGGCTACAGGAAAAATGTATATATTTTGGCGGTGAAAATGACGCTTTCTTGGAGTCACACAGCTGAAAAACAACGCTTAATTAACCCCTGGATGTAAATTGCGCCAAAGAATTGAGCAGCCAAAAGTGAAGTGGTATTTGTATTGTATAAACGCTGTTTCTTTAAATGAATACAACAGGAACAGGCTTAGATCCCCCTTGGATATTCAATGTGCTGTGAGAAGATAGGATTAAAATGTATATGCAGCTGCAGTGGACGCACACTGGATTTCAGATCCAATACCCAAAAAAATCAGAAATAGAACGTTAAGAGAACAGTCTCTGAGACAAGCTGAGACACCCCCCAAAAATCGCTGTATAAAAATCAGTTCTTCAGTAAGAGCTATTACAAGCAGCCGTGGCAGCACCTTCCCTAGTCAGTACAGTGAGAGGAGTGTGAGCTCCCAGCGTCGCGCCCGGACTTATATAGTGCGGTGACGTCACAGAATCCCGCCGGTCTCTGATTGGCTTAATCTCTGCACATGTCATGCAGGCTATGCCCTTCTTCCTCCCAGAGTTCTTTGCCCCATGTAACGCCATGTGCTCGCAGCCATTTTATCAATGAAAAGCTCACTTCATTCACCCGAAGTACCCCAAACTTCGACTTCGTTCAGAACTGAAGTTTTCCTGAAATTCTAAAGGAAGTCCACTTCATTAGAATCAATTCGCCCATCTCTAATTATCACCAATTACATTGCTGTTCTGATTTTGCTTTATTTCAGAGTTAGAGCAGTTCTTATCTCCTGCTTTTTTACAGAAGCTTCTCTAATTACCGACCACCTCTTTTTGCTCAGTGGTTGGGCTGGTAACCTTACTCCCTGCTGTGTTATATCAGCAGGATGGAGCTTCTCAGTCTTTGATACGATCTTTCTACTGAGAAATAAATTTAAGTCTTAGAGTCACTGACCTATCAGGTCTGCAGAGCACATTTATCTATGATTACACCAAAGATAACAGACTTATCTCTGTCATTAAGCTATTTCTCAGGACAAATACAGCTTTGCTAGCTCACACTTATTGCAAGACCTCCTACTTGGACATTGTCATTGTATTTCACAACCTCTTTTTCATTAATGTCCCTATAACAGGCTCAGCTAGGAATTGCAGCTACTGTAGCAGAGCTGAAATGTCAGTCACTGCTGTAGACCCGCTAACAGTCTGCATGGGTAGTGTGTCACGGATGCCCCCGCAAACCTCATCCCGGGTCACAGGTGCCTCCGTGCCCCGCTGCTGAGAGGCGCCGCGTCTCGCATGTCGGGTCGCGGGCCCGCTCGTTCCCCTGCCGGTCCCGAGGCTCACTTACCCGACCACGCTCCTGCTGCTGCTGTCTGTGTCCCACAGCGTGCGCGGTCCCGCTCCCTAGAGCGCGCACCAGCAGTGTTAAACTTAAAAGGCCAGCGCACCGGTAATTGGCTATTGCCGGTCGCTGCCCCTATTTAAGCCTGCCTCTTCCTAGTAACCTTGCCGGATCTTTAGTGCCCATTGCCTATCGAGAAAGCATTCTGAGAAGTCTTGTCTTGATAACTGTGTACCGTACCTTCTTTCCTACGTCCCTCGACCACGAACCTCTGCCGCCTGTCCTGATCTTATTGCCTGTTCCCGACTAAGAGCCTGCCTGTCGAATCTGTACCACGCCTACCCTTGGCCGTCACCGCGAGCAAGTCCCACCAGTGGAAGCGACCTGGTAGACTCCCGCCGCAGCAAGTCCATCCCGCTTTGCAGCGGGCTCTGGTGAAAACCGGGACCTACATAGATTCCACTCCCTGTCGTGGGCTCCCATCATCGCTTGCGGTGGTCCAGCGGATCCACTACCTCTGTGCGTTACAAAGTGTGAGCCTGAAGAGGCTGTGAGGAGTGAAAACAGTGCGATGGGACAACCCCTTTAAATTCAATAAATATACCAAATTATCATATTTTCTGTAGAATCTAAAACACTATCAAATTTCCATGCAAAAGAAGTATCACAGGGAAGAAGTTCACAAGTTATTCTTGTTTTGGAAACATTACTAGCACCCACTCTCTTTATTAGATTTACAGAGAAAATCATGACATTCTTCAATCTCTTATTAAATACAGCTGTCTACTAAGCATCTGCTCCATCTTAACATGTTGCCTTACAGCACAAATGTATTTGGCTGCATTATCCTTGATGATGTATTAAATGTTTTTTTTCCGTGAAAGGGTCACATCAGTGCAGGTCCTTCAGCTGGGACCTCCACTGCTGCCTTTGAGAAATGTGCAGTGGTACTAAGTTGATTGCATACAATCAGGCACCTCATTACTAATCGGGATTGTGAATGCATGCACGGTTAACTCTCCATTAAAGAGGCTGTCCATTCCAATAAAAATATGTGATCAGGTTGGGGAAAGGTTGGCTAATATAGAAAAGAAATATAAAAACCTGCTCCAGTCTAGCACTGCTGCTGCTCCCGGAGGTTCCTGATAATGACATCATGATCATTAGTCACGTGTTACAGCAGCCAGTCACAGCCCTCAGCAGTCACATGCTGTTCATATAGGCCTGTGAAGGGCTGCAAGGTCATGTGGCTGATGATTATGATGTCATTGGCAGGGACCACTGGAAGCAGTGGTGGTGCTGGAACAAAGCGGGTTTCAAAGTTGAGTTGTTGGTGCCTCCTCAACCTGCTGATAGATTTTAGTTATTTTCTTTTACTAGACTGGACAACCCCTTTACAATTAGCAGCTGTTTTGGTCCTGTTCTTCCCAATGTCAGTTTGAGTCCTAGTTACCAGATTGTCACTCTTGCATTCCTTGTATCTTTTCAGATTGACATGTTAAGAAATTCTTTCTAAAGAAGAGCTACTTGGACTTAACTTAATCCAAACAGATCTAACATTTGCTGATGGTGGTCCCATTGAATTTGACATCTGAAGCAATGACGACAGGGCACCCTTTCTCTCTGATGTGATTGCTCAGAGCAGCACACTAAAGGGGTTCCTCACATTGGATAATCCATGATTGTTGGATAAGGTTCTAGGCATTAAAATGATCCCAAAGTGCTCATTACTGGGACCTCCAACAATTAAGTATAATCTGTCAGAATACGTTCGGCCAGGCAGCCTTCCGTTCGCATGGTGCAACGCCCGGCAAGGGTTAAACTGTGTGGGCTGGGCCCACACCCTGGGAGAGGTGCTGCTCGGGAGCTCAGGAGTGACAGCTCTGCAGCCTCTCCTAACAAGGGGTGTGTCGCTCAGGCCAATCAGAAGGTCCAGACGCCGCACCAATCAGCTGCTGGGGCGGTGTCTGGGAAGACCTTTTAGGCAATGTTCACACGGCTTATTGCCGACGTAATTGCGGGGACAGATTTTGCCCCGCAATTACGCCGGCTGCCGTGCAGGGAGGGCGGGGGGCCGGGAGCTCGCCCGCCCCTTAGACATTCATTATTCACGGCGCGTACACGTCGTAAATAATGTGCATGTCACTTATGTCCCCCCGCGGCGGATTCGCCGAGCGGGGAGAGGAGACAGAATCCATAGTTCTCTATGAAAACTGTGGATTACCGTAATGCCTGGGACTGATTTCAGCCGTATTGGAGTGCAAATACGGCGCGCAATATGGCTGAAATCAGTCCCAAAATAAGCCGTGTGAACAAGCCCTTAAACTGGCTCAGTTCTGTCAGGCATTGCCTGTGAAAGGGTTCCCCTGTGTTTTTCCCTGTGTTTCTTGAGATTGTTTTCCTAGTGTTTGACCTCGGCTTGTTTCTTGACCATGTTCTTGTCCTCCGTTTTGTACTGTGTGACTACTGGTGTTTGACCCTCGGCTTGCTCTCCATTGCTCTTCTGGTTCCCGTTTTTGGCTTTGGCGTTCCCGACCGTTACGGATCCGGACTGTTAACTTTGCTTTTCCCTGACAGCCCCGCACCGTTAGCGTATGGGTTGTCGTCCAGTTGGGGTCTGCCACCGAGGGCAGCACGCTAAGTAGGTAGGTACAGTGGGCTGGGTGGCAGTCAGGGCCCACTGCACCTCCTCTGACGTGACATAATCTTTGTGGAAAGTTGGCAAGAAATGTTCAATTCCCCTGCAGCAGCAAGAGAGGAGAAACTAAGCATTAGACAGCGCTATTTCATATCAATGCATTAACTATGTAATGAGGACATGACTGGTCCTCCAGGGCTAGAAACACTATATAGTCGTTTTGACTTGGGCCAAGATATATAGGTTATGAAGAGAGCACCTTCCACCTCTATTATCTCCAATAGGGTTTATAAAATTGGGTTTTCTAAACTGGGTGTTCTGTAATGATTGGCCTGCCATTCGCTACAGGGTACAAGATCCGCTGAGGTTGGTCAGCCAAAAACTGAGAGATTGCACCCTCTTGTGAGATTGATCACCGAACATGGCAGAGTTTAAAGAGAACCTGTCACATAGTTTTTGCCCCCCGGGCTGAGAACAGAATAAGGTAGTGTCAGACATGCTGTTTCCAGTGCTGTCCCTTATTCTGTAAGATGCCGTAGTTTTCGTGTATTTAATGCTCAAATCTGCAGTTTTCAGCCAGAAGAGTCATTCGAAGAGTCCTTCAGAGTGTCAGGTTTTTAAAACTCTGCCAATCGGAGGCTAGCCCCGCCCACCTGAGGCTAGCCCCGCCCACCTCAACTGACAAACCTATTACTTTGAATAGGTAGAACCATGTGAATATCTGTCAGTGGGCGGGTCTAGACTTTGGTGGGTGGAGCTAACACCTGCTCATGAATAAGATTTAAGGGGTAAATGCTCTAAAACTGCTGCATCTTACAGAATAAGGGACACAACGCTGGGAACAGCAGGTCTGTCACTAGCTTGTGCTGCCCTCAGCAAGAGGGCACAACCTATGTGACAGGTTCCCTTTAACTCTTTCTGTTACTGTTCAGCTAAGAAGTACTAATGAGAACAAACTGTGATCAACTGAAAAGCAGAGAATTATTGTCTGGTTTTCCAGTCCATTCTGTCTCCGCTGCATCATTGCCAAAGCCTAAAGTCAAATTAGAAGCAAAAACCAAACTGGAGATCAAGTATTGGGTAGACACCAACCATAAAGAATAAGGTCACATACACATCTGTTCTAAAATATACAGTACATATTTTATTCCTTTCATTTCCTAATTTTTAAAATATTACCTTTTATAAAAGCATGTCATATACAGTATATGGTAGACTGTGTAACAATGTATTTTTTTTTTCACTAATAATCTTGAATGCATGTCATGATCCAGTGCCTTAAAGGGGTTTTCTCACTATGCAGCTTTACAGTCACAGCCAGCTTTAAAATCGCACATGCTGTTCAGACTGTGGGCGCGTCTATAGCAGTGAGTGACACATCAGCTTTGCTGTTCCTAGCTATTCCTGTGGAGTACTCAGGCTGCAGGGTGTTTACTTAGCTAAATGAGAACTACAGTTACTAGATAGAAGACATTGCAGGAGGGGACTCACCAAGGTAGAACTGAATGACTGATGGCAGCTTAGAGCAATGAGAGATAAGAGAGAGCAGGGAGAGAGGAGAGGGAGAGAGATGGTCATAACCAGTAACGTATGCTCTAAGAGGAGATAAAATCTTCTTTATATCCGACCAAAGCAAAATCAACAAAGCAATGTATTTAGAGAAAGTCTTCAGTTATCTCTCCCTACATATTAAAAGGTAATCATCATTGTGAGACAACCCTTTTAATATACAGTCATTTTCCAGGATGGAGGCATCATAGAATAACATTGAAAGCTATGACCTACAGTAAAGCCAAACATCTTTTCTCCAGAGGTGTTTAAAATCTCTCACTGTCACTTTCGGGATACAATACATGAAAGGGGAAATAATCGCAAGTTATATCTTGACGTTTTTTTTCTTCTATTCTAAATATGAATTGTTGCAGAATAGACCCACATGTGTTTCCTTTCTGGGATAAGTAAGGAAGTCAACGGGACAACAGGATGTGTCTCAGCTAAAATAAGATGAATTTAAAAATGATCATAGGAAATTAAAAGTCTGCTCAGTGCATGCCATGGTACTTGACAGCTGAGCTAAAATAACGCTCTTTCTTCATGTGAATAGAACTAAAGGTGACGAAGTCGTAATGTCAAATCCTTGAATCTGTCTGATGGTTTCAGTTTGTGTGCATAACTGTCAGGATACATCCACATGTCTGGTTGAAAAGTCTGACGTGTTTCCGAGATTGTTTTCTTAGCAGAAATCCGATGTGATAAGGATTTTAATTAACAGAGGTGTTTTTCACCTTAGTTTTGGAGGTGAGTTAGCCCCATTACAAAGTGGGATCCAATGAGGATTCTCTTAAAAGAATGTGGTGTGGAAATACCACGCTGTAGTTTACTGTGTGAACTACAATGTGGACTGGCCATTCAAATGAATGGCCATCATTTTGCATGCGGATTTTGATGAGGAAATCAATTCACAATCCGTCGTGTGGACGAACCCTTATCGCAGGAAAGGGAAAATCATGGCAAGTATGTATACAAGTGATGATGGGCAGTGCTGATTTAATTACTGGTATAAAAACTGATAATTTGTAATAACAAATGTATATAACAATTATAACAAAAAAAGTGAGAAAGTGAATATATGCAACCATCTATTAATATACTGAAGATACAAGAAGCAGGGAAAAAACACTCAGGGATCATAAACAAACATAGGTTGACATGTAAGAATGGGGCTGTGCCAGTTGTCTGGAATCAAAAAAAACTTTAGTAGACCTGTTCTATACATGTATAGTCGCACTCCGATGCAACAAAGATTTGGGGCGTTCTAGGCGTATCACACTACATTAGTAAAATTAGACACATTTATGATTCTCTGAAGCCAAACCTAGGCGCAGAACAGTTAGAACAGCCAGACCAGGGTAAAGGTGGTGCCTGAGCCAGACTTGTGGTATTGGCTCTACACTGCCCTGTATGTATGACCTGCAGAAGAACAGCCAGACCAGGGTAAAGATGGTGCCAGAGCCAGACTTGTGGTATTGGCACTACACTGCCCTGTATGTATGACCTGCAGAAGAACAGCCAGACCAGGGTAAAGGTGGTGCCTAAGCCAGACTTGTGGTATTGGCTCTACACTGCCTGTATGTATGACCTGCAGAAGAACAGCCAGACCAGGGTAAAGGTGGTGCCTGAGCCAGACTTGTGGTATTGGCTCTACACTGCCCTGTATGTATGACCTGCAGAAGAACAGCCAGACCAGGGTAAAGGTGATGCCTGAGGCAGACTTGTGGTATTAGCACTAGACTGCCCTGTATGTATAAACTGCAGAAGAACAGGTTCATACATTCTGGAGCATTCTACACAGCCTTAAAGCAATTTAGAACTGGCCAGTTAGTGCCAATGTTCATGCTTGTCGCCCATAGTGTACAACCTGTGCCACTTGGGTTATTAAATTGCATCCATATGTCTCAACTGGAGTAGAGAAAAAAAACACAGATACAAAAAATTTAAATCATATGATATCAACTAGGAGCCAATAGACAAAGCCCATTGAGAAGATATATGCAAGCTAAATAGTGGCTGATTCCACTATCTTTACTAAGGTCAAGTTCGTCACTCCAATCTCCATGACTGAAACAACATGTATATATAGAAAGTAGTGGGACTATAATAATCAAGTAGCACGACAAATTATGAAATTATGTGAAAAATTAAGTAAGGTAATTAGGTACAGTATCTCATAAAAGTGAGTACACACCTCATATTTTTGGAAATATTGTATTTAGAGATGGGCGAATTGATTCTAACGAAGTGGAATTCGTTTAGAATTTAATGTAAAACTTCGGTTCTGAAAGAAGTCGAACTTTGGGGTACTTCTGGTGAATGAAGTGTGCTTTTGATTGATAAAATGGCTGCGAGCACATGGCGCTACATGGGGCAAAGCACTCTGGGAGGAAGAAGGGCATAGCCTGCATGACATGTGCAGAGATGAAGCCAATCAGAGACCGGCGGGATTCTGTGACGTCACCGCACTATATAAGTCCGGGCGCGACGCTGAGAGCTCATACCGCTCTCACTGTACTGATCAGGGAAGGTGCTGCCGCGGCTGATTGTTACTGAAGAACTGATTTTTATACAGCGATTTTTGTGGGGTGTCTCAGCTTGTCTCAGAGACTGCTTCTCTTAACGTTCTATTTCTGATTTTTTTGGGTATTGGATCTGAAGTCCAGTGTGCGTCCACTGCAGCTGCATATACATTTAAATCCTATCTGCTCACAGCACATTGAATATCCAAGGGGGATCTAAGCCAGTTCCTGTTGTATTCATTTAAAGAAACAGCGTTTTTACAATACAAATACCACTTCATTTTTGGCTGCTCAATTCTTTGGCGCAATTTACATCCAGGGGTTAATTAAGCGTTGTTTTTCAGCTGTGGTGATCCCAAGAAACTGTCATTTTCAACGCCAAAATATATACATTTTTCCTGTAGCATAATTCACAAGCGAAGGTTAATTACAATTTTATCTCTTGTTGTGTAGCGTAAAAAACACGCCATTGTAACACGCTACAAAGCTACTAGTTTGTGGTGGCTCAATTGTTTGGCGCAATTTACATCCAGGGGTTAATTAAGCATTATTTTTTTTCAACTGTGGTGATCGCAAGAAACCGTCATTTTCAACGCCAAAATATATACATTTTTCCTGTAGCCTAATTAACAAGCAAAGGTTAATTACAATTTTATCTCTTGTTGTGTGGCGTAAAAAACACCGCATTGTAACACGCTACAAAGCTACTAGTTTGTGGTGGCTCAATTCTTTGGCGCAATTTACATCCAGAGGTTAATTAAGCGTTGTTCTTCAGCTGTGGTGATCCCAAGAAACCGTCATTTTCAACGCCAAAATATATACATTTTTCCTGTAGCATAATTCACAAGCGAAGGTTAATTACAATTTTATCTCTTGTTGTGTAGCGTAAAAAACACGCCATTGTAACACGCTACAAAGCTACTAGTTTGTGGTGGCTCAATTCTTTGGCGCAATTTACATCCAGGGGTTAATTAAGCGTTGTTTTTCAGCTGTGGTGATCCCAAGAAACCGTCATTTTCAACGCCAAAATATATACATTTTTCCTGTAGCCTAATTCACAAGCAAAGGTTAATTACAATTTTATCTCTTGTTGTGTGGCGTAGAAAACACGCAATTGTAACACGCTACAAAGCTAGTAGTTTTATATACAAGGTACCAAAGCACCATCTCTTGTAAGGCAGAGAAACTCCCATAATACACTTTATACACAGAAAAGTGGAGCCATATCTCTAAAAAAGTACCAAAATTTTATTTAATTTAAACAACACTTAAACACAATTGACAAACATATATAGGAGGATATCTACAAAAAAGAGGGGACAAAACGGCAAGGAAGTGCCTGCTCAAAAATAGGAGTGATGTTATTAGTAACTCAGTTATAGATATATGGATATATAGATATGATATGGCTTAGAAAGTTTTAATCATCATTACAGTACTATAACAGACCCGTGTCCATTCCCACATCAATCCATAATTAGTATCCTTATCTAACTCTATCCTCCTAAAACATTGCAGCAGGCAATATATCCAAAGCTACCCCACAAAAAGTGAGTCTGGACGACAAACAGTGCAAGGTAAACAATGACCCTATGTAGCCCGACAACCAAAGAGTATTTACCCATCAGATAAGGAGGGTACAGGGGTACAAATGCCGCTCGTGCCCACTTCCTAACGCGTTTCGCCAATAGGCTTCCTCAAAGGACTAAGGTTAGATGTCCAGATGACTGATTATATATCAATGTGACTAATTACCTCAGGGTCTCTGAGCCCATAGCAAGCGTGCATTGTCGGCACCCGCGCCGTACACCGGAGCCAAGTCCTGCCCTCCCCGGCTGTATAGTGCATGACACGGAATGCGCATTTCCGGTCATGCGCAAAGCCAAAATCAGGACGCCGGAGTGAGCACCGGAAGTCGGGTCCGTGAACGGCGCACGCGCACAGCACCCGCTGAGCTCAATCACCCATGCCCGACTTGACATCAAAGAAGAGGAAAGAAAATCTCACCCAAATAGTCAGTGTATGAAAAAGAATAACAAAGAATAAATAATAATTCAATCTCAAGTGAGTGTAGTGAAAACAATTATTATTAATAAAGGTGAAAAGTATAGTGAATACTACTCTACCACATAAGTGTACTCAAATAAAAAGCTTACTAAAGAATGTGATAAAGTGAGGAGTGTACAATGAATAATGTATATATATATAACAAAATTGTGTATGATTAGTGATAAAACCCCACATATACATAAATTGTGATAACACACAATAAAAACATGATAAACAAAAATAAAAAAGTACCATAAATACACAAATAACAAAAGTGTGAGGGGGAAAAAAAAAAAATAATCTTTTTTATTATTCGATTTTCTTTCTTCTTTTGAGTTGGTGGTCACTCTTTTGACAAAGATGTTTCACGGACAGATGTTAATAGTCCACACAATCAAGAACTCGGCCTGGTTAGTAATCATAGGTATTAGTCACATCCATACAGTAAATTCACACCTAAAGATAAATTCACAAATTAGTAAAACTAATAAAAACAAAGACATCATCACAAGACAAAAAAACAATAAGATTAAAAACAGAAAATGGAGAGATCAGAGGAAGGATGCAAAACCCAACTTTTCATTTAGACCAGTAGGACACATAGTATTGAGGCGGACTATCCACCTACATTCTTTTTGCTCTAACATTTGTTTGATATTCCCACCGCGGATACCGCAGTGTACTCTGTCAATCCCTATTACTCGAAAAGAGGCCGGGTTAGAGTCATGAAATTGAACAAAATGTCTCGGGATAGTTTTTAATTTGTGGAGATATCTTGGCAATTTTTTGCAGTCATAATATCTCTCACATGTTCCCTTGTCCTGATACGTAATTCTCGCGTCGTTAGCCCAACATATGATTTAGGGCATCCACAAGTTGCAAGATATATCACGTTTGTTGTACTGCATGAAATATAGCTCAAAATCTTGAAGTCCCGTTGCACCGATATGGATGAAAAAGTAATGGCACGTGTCATATTCTGACATGCCAGACAGTCAACACATGGATAAAAACCTAACCTTGGGGTGGTAACCCCAAATGGATTCTTTTTCTCAGGAATATAGTGGCTTCTGACTAACAAGTCTTTCAAATTCCGACATCTCCTAGCTGTCATTTTTGGGGCACCAGACAGAACATCTTTGAAGCATGGTTCTGTCCGGAGGATTGACCAATGCTTCATGAGAATTTGTCTCATAGCAGACCACTGGGTATTATATGTAGAAATAAATCTAACATTTTTATCAGTGGATCTCTTTACGGTGTTTTTCAACAACATTTCTCTCGGGGTCTTTTTAGCTCTTAAATACCCTTTATTAATTTTTCTGCCACTATACCCTCTCTCTCTGAAACGAGACTTTAGATCGGAAGCTTGAACTTCAAATTTAGGATCAGAAGAGCAAATCCGCTTCATCCTGAGGAATTGACCAATCGGCACAGCCCCGATAGTTGAAGAATTATGAAAAGACGAAGCATGTAAAAGTGAATTAACCGACGTGCTCTTCCTGAAGACATCAATCTGGAGATATCCCTGTTGATCCACCTCAATGAGTACATCTAAGAACTCAACTTTTTTGCTATCATATTTGAAAGTCAGTCTGATGTTAAAAGAGTTCTTGTTTAATTCCCACATAAACTTCTGAAGTTGAATTTCAGAACCCTGCCACAGGAAGAGCACATCGTCAATATATCTCATCCAGCACTGCACTTGGTCAGCGGCGCGGGCCCCGTCACCATGGAATATAGATCTCTCCCAAAAACCAAGGAAGAGATTCGCATATGACGGGGCACATGCCGCACCCATGGCAGTGCCACGTCTTTGTATGTAAAACACATCCTTAAACACAAAAAAATTATGTGTCAAAATATACCGTAGGAGTTGAATAATCAATTCACACAAATGGCTGTCCAGATTGCTCATTCCCAGGAAGAAGTGGACCGCATGAATGCCATCTTCATGACCAATACTGGTATACAAGGACTCAATGTCTGCTGTAACCAGAAACATGTCAGAGTCCATCATAATACCATCAACACCTCCTAAAACATCAGTTGTGTCTTTCACATAGAACGGTAGGGTTTCAACAATGGGCTTTAAGTAAAAATCAATAAATTTAAATACCGGGGAACACCAACCCCCAATACCCGAGACAAGTGGGCGACCCGGAGGGTCATCCATGCATTTATGTATCTTTGGGAGGAAGTACAGTGTTGGAACCTTTGGGTATTTAACACACAAACCATCAAAGATTTTTTTAGGAATAGTACCTTCCCGGTATGCTAATTCCCCTGTACCCTCCTTATCTGATGGGTAAATACTCTTTGGTTGTCGGGCTACATAGGGTCATTGTTTACCTTGCACTGTTTGTCGCCCAGACTCACTTTTTGTGGGATAGCTTTGGATACATTGCCTGCTGCAATGTTTTGGGAGGATAGAGTTAGATAAGGATACTAATTATGGATTGATGTGGGAATGGACACGGGTCTGTTATAGTACTGTAATGATGATTAAAACTTTCTAAGCCATATCATATCTATATTTTCCATATTTTCTATAACTGAGTTACTAATAACATCACTCCTATTTTTTGAGCAGGCACTTCCTTGCCGTTTTGTCCCCTCTTTTTTGTAGATATCCTCCTATATATGTTTGTCAATTGTGTTCAAGTGTTGTTTAAATTAAATAAAATATTGGTACTTTTTTTAGAGATATGGCTCCACTTTTCTGTATATAAAGCTAGTAGTTTGTGGTTGCTCAATTCTTTGCCGCAATTTACATCCAGGGGTTAATTAAGCGTTGTTCTGCAGTTGTACTCAGTAAAAGAAACTTTGATTTTCACCGCCACAGAAGAAATTCTGTAGCATAATTCATATCCGAAGGTTAATTAAGCCTGTTTGTGCTTTTATATTCAGTAAAAACACGGGTTTTTAAACGGCACTAAAGTAAATTTTTCCTCCCCATTTTCCTGCGCAATTTATACCCAAAGGGTTACCAAGCTTGTTAGGGTTCATTTGGCTCAATACGGGTGGTATTTATCATATAAGATATCTTCATCAAACAGTGTCTGTCATTTTAGAAAAAACAGTATGTCAACAGAGAGGTGGCGACTCTTCCCCTGGAGGGCAGAGGCACAAACTTCCAGGCCCGGGTCCAGCACAGCAAGGGGGCGTCCAGCAGGGTCACTGGGTGAGGCCAAAAACTCCCGCTGTCATTAGCGGCCGTGTAATGACTGCAACCCAAGGGTTCTTGATTGGTTGACTTTCACCACTCCCCCAATGACATTGACAAACCCACCCCAAGAGTCGGTGGGAACGTAGACACAACCATTAGTTGGCATGGCCCGGGGAGCGGGCCCGGGGCTCTCCCGTCCTAAAACCCCCTCTGTCCCACCCGGTTTCCCCTCAGCCAGAGTTACTTGTGGCGGGGCCAGCGCCACTATATAGCGGGAGAACAATTTGGGGAAAGGGAGTCCGGCTATTTGGCAGCGAAGAAAGGGGGCCAAATATCCCCTCTTCTTCAGTAGGGGCAAAGTATGATTTGAGGGGGATGGGAGGTCATGTTGTGGGGTCACCTCTCATACCAAGCCCGGTGAAGGCAGTGTGACGATAAAAACCAAAATATATGATGTTGTAGCCGCCCGCACTTGGGCGCCGGGTGAAGCAAGGGCTTTTTTATCGTAGGAGAAGAGGGCGCAGCTTGCCGCGGAAGAGGCGCACCCCCAAAAGTGGGTTGTGTGGCCGTGAGTCAGCAGGGTAGCAGCGTGTGAGGTCGGGACCCCAACGGCCAGGGGTAAAAAACCCCTTCGCAGGTCCAAGCAGAGCGGGCACGGGGGCTCAGCGAGGAAAGGGGCGGCAGTAGTCCTCAGGCGGAGCGTTGGCGGTAAAATCGATACTCGGCGGTGGGGCGTTCTTTCCTAAGAACCGGGAGGACCAATATGGGTATATGTGAATCTGTAAGCAAAAATGAAGCGGGGCCCGGGGGAGTAACATTGGCACCACCCCCTGCGTAAACACATGCAGGTCCCATGGGTTTGGCCGGGAAAAACGTGCTCAGATGTGGTGGTCAACCCTGCGCCGCGCAACCATAGCAGCAACCCCAGGGCACGCGCCATTGCACCCAGTCAAGGCTCACCCCCCTTTCAAAAGGGGACTGTTTCTTTTTGACATCATCTCCGGTCCAGATGCCCCTCCCCCCCGCTCTCATGGGCCAGCAGTCGTTCATGAGGCGATTGAAAGAGACAAAGTATGCGTCCAACCCCCAAAGGGTGCAGCAGCTGCCGCCCCCTGTCCAAGTTGTTGTACGCCCCCTCCCTTTCCAAATGGTGGCTCTGCACCATTCAAGAATAATGGTTTGGGCCCGAGCCGAGATGGAGATTCCCAACCCGTAATTTTTTTTTCCAAAAAGGGGCAGTCCCAGCACTTCAAAAAAAATTTTAGAACAGAAGGTGGGCCTCCTTGAGCTTATGGGTTTGTTGGTGGGGGGGGCGCGGGTGTTCGGGGGGAGTGTTTTGGTGGGTGAATGTGCTTCCAGCCCAGGACACCAACCCAAATTGGGCAGGAGACGCCGCTTTTCCCCCCACGTTTTCAAATGCTGCACCCGCGCCCAAAGTCCACCTTCCCCCACCCCCACCCCCCATCTCAGCCCCCACAATATGCTCCATCTACCCCCATGGGGTGGGAAAAGCAGTGTCAGCAGTTTTACACCTTGGCTTGCCTGGGGAACAAGTCACACAGGGGAGGAACTCTCCGCGTCTGCAGCAAGAAATCGATGTGGGCTTTTCCGCGCAACTGCAAATCGGAACCATGTGACGGACAATGGGGAACTGGTGTCCCTGCTGCCCCGAGGGGGATGGGCCATGCGCCCTGCAAGGCGTAGTGTTCAAACTGGTTGTGAAAAGGTTTTCCCGAAGTTTCCACCCGATTCAGAACATTTTGAAAATGGCCGGGAAATGACATGCAGTTAAAACCTCCCTACAAAGCCCGGGAAAACCCTCTCGAGTTGCAGCGGCAAACGGCCTCCCCAAACACTCTGATAGCGATGTTTCCCCCCGTTGGGAAATTCCAGCCGCACATGTTTGGAGACTTATGAAACAGAGAAAGGCCATTAACGATTTTTTGCTGATCCCGGCAGACAGAAGTACTCCCCTGTGTAACTTTGATGTCAGCCAGTGGCAGCTCATGCGTGACACCTGCCGTTTGTTGAGGCCATTCGAGGAGGCGACGTTATTTGTCAGTCGCCAGGACTACGGGATGAATAACGTCATTCCACTGCTTCATGTCCTGGAACAGATGCTGAAAAATCTGTCTGGGCAGGGGACTGGAAACGTGGTGACTACATCTCGTGGCCACATGAGTCCGGTGGGGACTGAAATGGAGGAGGAGGAGGAGGACATTGGAGCAGAAGCATTTTCTGGTGAAATGAGTGGATTTTCTACCCAGGTGACAAGAGAGGAGGAGCAGGAGCAGCTGGAGGAGCTAGATGGAGATGAGGAAGACGAGGCAGATGACCCACAAGCACCGTGGCAGTATACAGTGGAGATGGAGGCAGGGAGCCCCTCGGAGTCACTTGTGCAGATGGCCTGCAGCATGCTGATTTGCCTGGCTAGTGACAGCCGAATAGTCAGCATCCGGCAGAGGGATGACTTCTGGCTCTCCACCCTTTTGGACCCTCGCTACCGGTCCAAAATGGGAGCCTTTTTCCCAGCTATTGAGAGGGAGGACAAACTCAAATACTATAGGGAAATCCTCCGTAGTCAGTTGGCCGCTGCCCATGTGCGGCATCGTCCCTCCTCTGACAGGTCTGACCGGGGGGGTTCTTCAGCGCTCACGTACTACTGCTGCGGCTGCCAGGGGAAGGTGGGGGGTCGGAGCAGTACCAGCTCCATCAGCAGCAACCTAAGTCTTGAGTCACTGATTAGCAGCTTCCTTCACCCGCCTAGTGAGGAGGGCAGTCGCCAGCAGCAGCAGCAGGACCTGGAGCAGACCCTGAACCAACAGGTGGTGGCCTACTTGGAAAGCACTCTGCCACCCCAGTTAGAAGATCAGCTGGACTACTGGGCAGCCAAACTGGATGTGTGGCCACAACGTGCCGAGTTTGCAGTGGAGAAGCTGTCCTGCCTGGCCAGTAGTGTGGCATCAGAGCGGGTGTTCAGTGCGGCGGGGGCCATCGTTACCCCCAAGGAGAACCCGCTTGTCCACGGGAAATGTGGAACGACTGACCTTTGTCAAGATGAATCAGGCGTGGATAGGCCAGGATTTCCACACACCAATGCCTTAGGCGTCAGATGGGGAAATTCGCCCATCTCTAATTGTATTATATCTTTTCATGGGACAACACTGAAAATATAACATTTTGATACAATGTAAAGGAAATCCCCATTTTTAGATTAATACAGATCCCTGAAGAGGACCCTACATCTCCTGTGAATAAACCTTTAATGTCTGAGATAGAAATACCCCTTTTAATGAATCAAAGAGCAACACTTCAAGTCCAATCAGAGCTGTATCTAGAGGAAAAAATATAAACATATTACTTGTAAACTCCGCTGTGTTAATGTCTGAGATTCAGTGGGACTAATATCCATCAAAAATAACTGAAGTCACTTAATTTCAAAGGTGGATTTATTATCATGGCAAAAGTTCACTGCACATTTCTCCAATGCATGTGAACAGGGTTGTGGAAACCTCATTTCCATGATTTAGTTGTAGATTATTGTCGTAAATGATGCAGATGTCCAATCTGCACCTAATCCAACCCATATGAGCAGGGCCTAAAGCTGACAATGAGAAGAAATAGATGTGGTCAAGAAAGCCAAGAGTCCATACACTGAAGTTAAGGTCAGGGACAAAGGCTTCCAGTTTTGAGACAAATCAAGGGCAGGCCAGGGTTAATTTTATATGAAATAGGTTCTATGAACATTGCTTGATGGGACGTCTGAGTGAATTCATAGAACACAGAGAACATATGCCGCTAGCTCTTTGAAACTGTTGTCTGTGCCCTTTTATAGGAAAACCACAACAGAAAATGTTGGTTTAAACTGGGAAAAAAGGAATATTTTCCACAAAGCAGAATATGAACTAATAAAATAATATTTGCTACATTGAGGCAGGAACTAAACCCTACAAAGGGACACATTTTTCCTGTTGATTTCGATTTATTGCAGAAAAACAATAGTAAATGTAGATACTAAACTAGAACTCCAAATAAAAATAGACCCCTGGCTTGACTCTGAAACAAATATAGATCCAAGACACCTAAATAAATACAGATCAGACTCCTAAATATATTCAGACCGTAGACTAGACCATTTAATAAGTAAAGACTCCATGCAGGGTCAGACTGGCCCAGCAGAGTACTAGAGGATCCTGCAGGGGGCCCAAGCTCTGACACAATAATGTACCTCTGATACATCAGGGACCCAAAGATTTTGTTGAGGACACCCTCATTTGGAACTGATTTTAGAACCAATCACCAGATATTCTATAAACCCTGCATGTGCCATAATTATGTGGCCATACAAAATGTACTTAAAATTGACATGCACTTATCCTGTAGAGATAGCAGGTAGGACCTCAAAATGATTTCCTTTGGTGCGCCCAGGAACGGCCCCTAAAAAATACAGACCTCAGACCCTTAACTAAATACAGATCTAGATATTGCATTTACTTACCTCTCCTCGTTCTTGTGGTCTTTTTTTTTTACTCTTGGATCCCACTGCAGACAGTAAGGTGCTTGAAAGACAAGGGAAGGTCTCATCTATGCAGATCTTGGGCTCTAGAAAGTTTGGACAAAAATGTAACAGATAAAGGCTCAGACTGACCCAAAAAGTAGTAGGAGAAATCCCTGTGAAAGGTCGGTGCTGTGCATGATGTGCCCCTTGGCATGAAAGCACTGGGGTGGCTTTTTTTTAAAGTAAAAAGACAGAAAAAGTGGCATAGTGCATATTTCATGTGCAGTCATCATAGTAGCAGTAGGGTGGACCCAAAGTATCAACTTCACTGGTGGGCCACAGGTAGGTAGATAGATAGATAGATAGATAGATAGATAGATAGATAGATAGATAGATAGATAGATAGATAGATAGATAGATAGATAGATACTATGATTTATATGATGTGATCATATCATGACAAGGGATTTAAGGGATTCATCAGCATTTTTTTTTTTACTAAATAAAACAAGAAACTGATACATATTCTATTTTTCTCAGCCATTTTTATTTTCTCATTGTAGTTTTTTTAATTGTGTTGTCTGTATATGATTATGGGGCAGCATTCTTGCCTGAGCTGCTTTTAACAGCATTTATAGAGATGCTTTACAGCAGCTTCATGGGCATAGGAGCCTGTGAACAGGAGCAGACCCATACACTTCTGTAGGAGAGTTTTCTAGGCATGATCTGTGACATAGGAAGAAGTCAGTGTGCAGGGAAGAGGATGGTGGGAACTCTATCTCTTGTTGTGAATGGTGGATCCTGTGTTATCTATACACATTGGTGTCACCTTTCAGTGTAATCCTGCCTGTGCTGATAACGAGATAATGCGGAGGCAGCTGAAAAATTTTCTCTATAGAACAGGAAGTGTCAGAGTGTTATTAGGACTAGTAGCCAAAATGAAAACTGCAGAATTTCAGAATTTTTAAAAAATATTGATAGTGATATGGAAAATTTAAAAACCATCACCAAAAGATTTACCATCACTTTAATAACCACATACAATGAAGGATTTTTGTAATGACAATTCCAAGATATATATGCCTATGGTATTTATTATTATAGCAGAATGCTCTGTAATATTACCTCTATTTCTTCATAGAGACAGTCCTGCCAGTAGAATTCTGCCTAATTTAATAAAGTCCTGTTTGTAATTGGCTCCCTGTTTTCATTTGTTTCCGGGAATTAGCTCCTACTGATTGATAGGCATGTGTGAAGAGCAGAGGACAGCTGGAGCAAAGGCAGACCTGGCATCAGCATCCTCATGATTAGCAGGTGAGCAGTGGTGGGACCAGCTGGTACAGGGAATGTTAGGAATGTGGAAGCCCCTCTTTCCTAAGGCAGGAAGCACATCTCAGCTCTGTCCTCTCTATGTAACCTGTCCTCCCTACTACATAAATAATCTTATTGCATGGCTCAGTGTCTGTGAGTGGGAGCAGAAAAATCATACTGAGAGGGAGTCAACAGAGGGAAAAGAGGAAATGGCTATGACCCGAGTGGAGGGGTCTGCAACCCTTATCTGCTAAACGACTGGAGCTGACTAAATTATTTTATAACACATTTCATCTGTCTCAGTTATCAACAAGTTTTATAAACACCATTAAACAGGATGACTCCCAAACAGTCATAATCCAGAGGAAACCAAAAAGTTGCACAATTTCTTTTGGAATAGAATAAAATAAGACAGATAAAAAGAGAATACAAATCATTATTAGACACTGTTTGTATATATAGTTCAATACAGTGTTTTATCTGAGTCACGATGGTAGGAAACAGAATCAATATGAGGGCATAATGTAAAGCTGGTATTCTGCAATACAACCTGTCATATGTCATTTACTGTACTGGTGTCTCCTTATGTGGGATTTGCCAGTAATATAATGTTGTACTGGGTTATTCATAGAAAACAGTAGAAGAAATCAGACGATACCTTTTAGACTCTAAGGGGGCGACATATCTGAAAATTGGCGTTGCCGCGGCAGTTTTTAGGTGCATTTAATCAGTGTAAAGTGCACCAGAAAGTACGATCCTTTAAAAAATCTGGCATGTGGTATACAGTACCTTGCATAGAAAACTTAATGCGCCTAAAAAGGCGCCTTGTATCAGTGCTAGTGTATGTAATGCGCTTATAGAGGCACATTGTGTTACAGAGGCACGTAACATATCATTGCTTGTGTATGTAATGTGCCTCGATAGGCGCATTACAATGTGTCGTGCCCAATGTATAATGTCCATAGTTTTGGTATATTACAGTTCATTTATATTGAGAATTGGGCGTCAAAATACACCAAAACTATGGCGCATTCGTATTGGAACATGTCACTCTAAGTATATTTGATGGTAAGCTTTTGAGAATACTAGCTCTCTTCCTCAGACATGATGTTATACACGAAACTGAAAATGCACAGACTTTTATACACGTTAGACAGGGGTATTCAAAGGATCTTAAAAAATAACAAAATGCAATATAAACAGAGAAGTTTTACAACAGGTCAGAAATAATCCGTAAACTTGTGAGGTGCGACAGAAGGATCATTAACTCTAGTTGTTATTTGTTTGCTATCAGGTGGTAATTTGTGGTCTACACAGTTTACACATATTGTGACATGAAGCTAGCATGGATATTGAGCCCATATTGCAAAGTTTGAAATTTTTGCTTTGGTTATATTTCCATTGCCTCCTCTCCCTCTGCGCCTTAAAATGTCCCATTAAAACCACAACCTGCTACTGCTACGGGTACTGCAAGACCTGTACTGTTGTTATTGATGGTGACTTGGAGCGAGTTTAAGCAGTAAGTCTCTGCCCTATTTCCCACAGATAGATGACATTGCACACACATAATCAGAAACATCACATTGACCTGCAGGAAAATGTACCCCTGATCCTGTATGCATGCTATGACTGACAGTGTCAGTGGTGTGTACGCCTGCAGGTCTTGCACCAGTCTTGTTGGCAGAGAGGATATGGCTGGCAGGGGGCCTCCTCAAACACAAGAGCCAGAAAGTAATGGTCACTTTTACACCCCCCATTTGTGTGCATGGACATATATATTGTGGGAGACTGGCTTCAAGAATGGTAGGCACAAACAGGTTCTTTGGATGCAAAACAGTAGGGTGTTTATTTTACATGGCAAATCCAACAAAAATATAGCAAACAGGAACAAAACTGTCTCCAGCCGGAGTGATCACAGCATCCAGTTACAGTCCATGCATAGCACATATAGGTGGCTTAGCTTCAGCCAAATAGACGGATGTCAGCATACCAACATGTGGCGTGGTTTGAGTCCACGTTCAGGATAGCAGGACAGTGTCCTGGAGCTCCCTTGTAGAGTCCCAACTGCAGCACACTCTGGAAGGAAATGGCAACAGAATCCTCAGGTTACACTCCTCACCTGAGGTCTGCAACTTACAGGCTTTTAACCCCTTAACAACCTTGGGCGTATGAGTACGTCCCAGAGCCGCTAAGGGGCTTTGCAGGGGGATTGCGCCGGGACCCCCCCCACACAGCCGCCGGGTGTTAGCGGAAAATCGCAGCTAACACCCGGCAGTAACAGCGCCGGCGGGTGGCTCCCATCAGACACCGCGGCAAAGATGGCCGCTGCGTCTGAATTAACGCCGATCGGTGCCGAGCACCGATCGTTACGGTGATCGGCATCAGCGCAGCTATGCTGCGCCGATCTGATGGACGGGCATGGTGGTGGGGAGCCTTGTGAAGGCTCCCGTCACTTACCCTGGCTGGTTTGGGGAAACCGCCATCTTTGTACACCCTAATGCAGGCATCCTCAAACTGCAGCCCTCCAGCTGTTGGGAAACTACATCTCCCATCATGCATTTATATAATCTATAACAGTGGGAATGATGGGAGTTGTAGTTTCCCAACAGCTGGAGGGCCGCAGTTTGAGGATGCCTGCCCTAATGCATTGCCTATGCAATGCATTAGGTTGTATTAACAATCGCGCCACCTAGTGGTCAAGTACCATATGTGGCCTCAATGTTACAGTAAAATAAATAAATAAATAAAGTTTTAAAGTACAAAAAAAAAAGTATTAAAAGTTCAAATCACCCCCCTTTCCCCATTTTACAAATAAAATCATTAAAATAATAAAAAAGTTAAACATATTTGGTATCGCCGCGTCCGAAAAAGTCCGATCTATAAAAATATAACATCATTAATCCCGTACGCTGAACACCGTAGAAGAAAAAAAATTCCAAACGCCAAAATTGCGTTTTTTGGTCATTTTACGTCACTCAAAAAATGGAATAAAAATGATCAAAAAAGTCGCATGCATTCCAAACTGCTAGCGATAAAAAGTACACTTCAGCCCACAAAAAATGCACCCTCACTGACGTCCGTAGTACAAAAAAGTTATTGGTCGCACAAACTGGCGCCGTGGCGCAAATTTCAAAAATAGAAAATGTTTGGAATTTTTTTACGGTACCAAAACATAACGGAAACCCTACATGTTTGGTATTGCCGGATGTGTAACAACCTGTAGAATACAGATAACACATTATATTTACCGAATATTGAACGCCGTAAAAGCAAAACCCCCGCAAACATGGCGAAAATACATTTTTTTTCACAATTTGTCCCACTTGGAATTTTTTTGTGGTTTCCCAGTATATTCTATAGTATAGTGCATTAGAAAGTACATCTTGTCCTGCAAAATAAAAGCCCTCATGTGTCTATGTAGGTGGAAAAATAAAAAGTTATGGCTTTCAGAAGGCGAGGAGGGAAAAAACGAACGTGTCACCAAAAAAAAATGCCTGGTCCTTAAGGGGTTAAAGGCCTCAAAGGCCCTGTTCACACGACGGATTTGGCCGCGGTTATGGCCGCGGGTTCCGACGCGGTTTCCGCGGCCATAACCGCGGCCAAATCGCGTCTAGTTTATTAACATGGTTTCCTATGGGAAACCGCGTTAATATTCACACTCCGCGGGTTTGGCCGCAGCTCCGGGGCCGCGGCCAAACCCGCGCATGTGAAGAACTCTCCTGTCAATTCCTGACAGGGAGTTCTCTGCGCGGCGGCCGCGGGTGTCACCGCAGGTGGTGCGCGGCTGGGAGGCGGCTCGCGCCGTGGTGTGCCCCCTGCTATTAATTTGCATGGGAGCAAGCCCTCGGCGCAAGCCGCACCCCTACCCAACCCCCCCCCCCCCCGCGCGCCGAGACCACGCCCATCACCCGCGCCGCAAACCCCCATCGGGAGATGAGAGTTTGCGGCGAGGTCCGACGGGTCCTCGGCCGCGGGAACCGCGGCGAAACCCGCGGCCAAAACCGTCGTGTGAACGAGGCCAAAGAGCTCCAGAAAAAACCCGGACTGGACTGTGGGGATGTCACTACCCAGTCACTACAGCCGTCCCAGAAAAGGAGCCCATGAAAGCTGCATGGCAGCTATACTAACTACACACAAGAGTTAGTAACTTATTGTCACTAACTAGGCTGCTCCTTTTCTCCACCAAGCTCCTTGAACTACGGTGGCACATTGACTGCAGATCTGGTGCTGCAGTTTGGCTACATGGCAAAGCTGAGGTGTACAGACGGACCGTTCAGTGCGGCATCTCTGAAACATTTACACACCATATAGCATATATATATATATATATAATAGATATATATATAATAATAAAATATATATATATATATATTATATATATATATATATAAATTATATATATATATACTATATATATTATATATATATATTATATCTATATCAGTTTAGATAGATAGATAGATAGATAGATAGATAGATAGATAGATAGATAGATAGATAGATATGGTATAGAAGTGACCGTTACTCTATGTTAATGTACTGTGGAAAAGTTTTAGGCCAATGCTGCAACGTAAAATTCTGGCAAAAACAGATTAATGGTTTATTTGTAATGATTAACTAGATGCAAAGTGAGTGAAATGAAGAGAAATCTAAATTAAACCAACATTTGGTGTGACCACCCTTTGATTTCAGAGTCCAGGAAGTGGTGAAATGGCCCCCACAGAGCTCTGATCTCATCTTCACCCAGTCTGTTTGGGATTACATGAGAAGACAAAAGGATCTGAGTAGCTACATCCACAGAAGACCCAGGTTACTTCTCTCAGATGTTTGGAAGAACCTCCCTGCCGACTTCCTTCAGAAACTGTGTTCAAGTACCTTGAGGAAGGGATGCTGTTTTGAGGGCAAAGGGTGGTCACACTGAATATGAATTTAATTTAATTTTTCCAATTTGCTCATTTACTTTGTATTGATAAAAATAAGCTATGAACACTTCTATTTCTGAAAGAATTCCTACTTTGCCACATTTTTGTCCCACCTGCCTAAATGTTTGCACAGTGCTGTATATGTCTATGTGCGTATATATATAAATTATGAGCACTGATGTAATTACTACTGATGACTGGAAAGGCTATAATTTTGCATAGAACAGAATTTTGTATATGTTATGGATTATTATAGTGCTGTTATATTCCACAGATCTTTAAAACAGATACAATGGACACAGTCCTGAATGCATGTATTTCCATTTGTATGGATTTACATGTAAAAAAACTATCTTCATCTTTTACTAAGGATTGATCTTGAGTTGTAGAAGAGCTCAATTTTCTTTATTTTGCTTTATCTGGCATCAGCCATAAGTAAAGTTGGGCAATCCAGTGTCTGTACAACTACTTGATTGCCCAAGTAAGGGTGTCCAATAGCCATAGATTTGAGATGTCTTCTGGCAGATTGTCATGGCTCCCCTGATGGATGGTAGATCCTCTGGGTCACACACAGGTTTTAGTGTAGAACCACACATGAACGGGAATGTAAGGAGCACCCTGGTTTTTTATCCTTTAACCCCTACATAGAGATACCATGTTCACTGTAGGAGACTACCCTCTAGGCAATCATCCGCAGAGACAGCTGATACTCAAACACAGTGCCAGGGGAGCAGACAGAAGGTATATTCGAGCAGGAGGAGTACTTGTGAGGTCAGAGAAAAAGCTAGAGGACAAGGCCGGCAGCAGACGAGTTACAAAGTCTAAGGATTAGCTGAGGTTGATACCAGGAACCAATATACAGAAGTCGCAAGGGAAAGTCACAATACACTATAAAAAATCAGGTTTGGAGGTGAGGGGAGTGCACCTCTACTTAGCCACCAATGACTTGATAATTGGAAGGGGAACAGATTTGGCATTGCACATTGCCCCTTTCAATCAAAGAGGAACAACACATGCTAGAGACAATGCACAATGTGGCTTGTGACATAGGTTCAGCCATTTTTTGTGCCATTTTCAATCAATTATGTGTCAATAGTCAGACTTGAAATGTTACATTTTTGATCTATAGCCCCAAAATTTGGTAAATTTGGTAACAAACAAAAATTCACACCCCTGGTTAACTTGCCTTGTAGAAAGTTCAACAGCATAAAGATATGATTTGTTAAACCTCTGTAAACCGCTATTTGATTTTACTGTACCCACATCAAATTTATGTGATGTGTGAATTCACCCTTAATGAGCTGCTTGATACATTTATGTTCTAGATAATCATGTTCTCTGACACATTAAAATCAAGAGACGCTTCCAGGTGAAAGATATATCAGACACACATGGACACCAGGCACCAACACAAATTACTTTTCTTGATAAGAAAATAGATGTGACAGTCTTGCTGGGCTTGCAGAGAAATTGCGATCATTTCTCATTATTTTATCTCATGGTAGAAAGTATTCAACTATAGATAATTCTCTATAGTAAAGCAGATACGTTTATCTAATTAATGGGAAGCTCTAAAAAGTTAATAATTGTTGTTGTGAAGTCCCTCAGAGGAAACAAGTTTTAGACAGCACAACACAGGCACATTTTAGCATCCTTATTATGATTATTAGTAGTGTTGATCGAACTGTTTGTGAAAAGAAAAGTTTAAGCTGAACTTCACGATTTTTTAGAACATTTTACTGTTCGTTCGAGTAAATGTTCAGATTCTACATCGCGTTCAACAAGCTATTTTAATAGTTTTTAGGCGCATTAAATCAGTGTATTGTACTTTCAGTCCGCCTGAAAGTACAATCCTCTCAAAAGTCTGGCGTCTGGTATACCTTGCATAGTAAACATAGTGCGCCTAAAAAGGCGCATTGCATCTAAAAAAGGCGCATTGCGCAAATCGCGGCACATAGCATATTATTGATAGTGTATGTAATGAGCCACATAACATCGTTACTAGTTTATAGGCGATAGGCGCATTACATAAACTAGTAATGACATGTAATGTGCCTCCGTGCGCAATGCACCTTGATAGGCACATTAAATATACTACTAATGATATACTATGTGCCGCGTTTTATGCAAATCGTGGCACATAGCATATCATTGAATGTTATGTTATGCGCCTCCATACGCAATGCGCCTCGATAGGTGCATTACATACACTACCAATGAAATGCTATGTGTTATGGAGGCGCACAGCATATCATTTTTAGGCGCATTTCAATGTGTCGTTCGCAGCGTATAATGCGCCTAGTGTTGGTGTACTGTTATGGATGGTAATTACAGATTCTCCTCACCAGTATAGGTATAAAAATTAGCCTAAACATCTTCTCCCACTGACTTTAATGAAGTTCGAAGTTCGACTCGAACTTCAAACCAAACTTCTCAAAGCTCGAGGTTCAGCTTGAACTCGAATTTTTTAGAGTTCGTTCATCTCTACTTATTATGCCTTATTATTATCAAGAGGAATGGAATAGCACAGGTTAACCTAGAATACAGTGTTAGGGACCTCTTGCTTTACCCTTAACTTTCTCACAGAGGTATGGCCTTTATTGCAGAGGACTTCTCAGGTTGTAGATGTAGAGTGGGGACCTGCAGTTCACCCTTCAGTCAGTAGATGGCAACTGTGCACTGACAGAGCAAGCATCAATGACAAGAACCCAGGGAGATTTTTAGGAGCAAAACAGTAACAATGCAGGTTCATGACATGAATCTGTATAACTAAGCATATGCTAAATAGTTGCAAGTCAAATTTATGCATAAGGTAGCCAAGATGATTATCTATAAAATGATGGTAGTCTCACATGCAAAGCTATAGTAGTTTAATTTTAAGTGATTACAGTGCAATTACATCCAGTGACTCACAAGTGACATATTTTCTAATGGGAGTTGTTTTCTTTCCCTTTTCTTCTCTATCTGGCCCAGATCTCCATGATGACTACTGCTGGCCATTTGTCTCTAGGTATATATACCCTATTAGGACCCCCACATTAGGTAGGTAGGTATAAAGGTCCCCAGTTAAGTAGGTAGAACCACATTAAGTAAGTAGATATGTAGGTCACCATTAAGTATGTAGCTAGCTATGTATATAGACACCCCATTAAATAGTTAGGCATATAGACCACTTTAAGAAGGTAGGTATCTAGAACCTCCATTACCTAGTTAGAAATTAATAGGCCCCATTAGGTAGGTAGTTATACATACCCTTTCCGTTAGGTATTTAGACCTCCATTAAGTAAATAGGAATATGGGCCCTATACAATTAAATAGGTAGGTAGGTATATAGGACCTCCATTAGGTAGATAGGTAGGTATAAAGGCCCCTTATTCTTAATAGAGTCCTCATTCTGATAATGGAAAATAAAAAAAATTAAAAACTCACCTCTCCCCATTCTTCCAGCTTGTGTTTGGCACGGGCATCTCCCGACATCTTGTAGGCCACAAGCCTAAGGCAGGCACTGTGCCACAACTCCTGGGACTACAAAGGAAGGAGTTTAAAAAAGGACACCTATTGGAGCCAGACGGGAGATAAGTGGTGATACCGCCTAAGGTTATGTTCACACAGCGTATTGTGGCATGTACTGTACGCGCCGCAATACACCGGTTATTTTAAAAGTATGTACCGGCCAGCACATACTTCTAAGGCGCGTGGGGGGGGGGCCGCCCTATAGACTTCTATTATCCGTGGCACATAACTGCCAGGAAGAAGTGACATGTCACTTCTTTCACCCTGCGTTCAATATGTGCCGGCTAATAGCTCTCTATTGCAGCGTCAAATACGCCCCACAATTATGGCATGTGAACATAGCCTAAGGAGAATAATTGGCCTTAGAGAACTCTGAGTTTGTCCACCGTGTAGCATGTTGGTGGGCCGGAAGCTGGAGTAAGTTACATTGTACCTGTGTGGAACCTGCGTGACGGGGCTTCTAACTGCAGAAGAAACCATGTGGTCTAGAGATGCCAGCAAGGCTACTGTCCTGTCATGAGAGGTACCTTTTCCACTAAAAAATAATGGCTATGTCAACAAGGTAAAATACACAAAGATTTGGAAAGTATTCATTATTAATTGTTTTCATAAGAGAATAAACACAACTTTATAATGCAAGAGGGAGAGAAGTGAGGAGAGAACAGAGTCACAAATTATTTATAGAGGGTGTCTATTGTTTTTAAAAACTTTTATTTCATCATAGTGATGTCCGAAGTTTTGGTGGTAAAGGAGCGGAAGTGTCCAGCTGAGCACTGAGCTCCTTTCGTTCTGAGCTCTTCTCTGCATGCTGGGACCCCAGATATGTTGTATTGTAAAGGGTGTATTGTATAGCCACTCATCTGTTCAACTGACAACTAGTTTGACACCATACTGACATACTGATCATGGAGAATCTATGTTAAACCAGTCCGCCTGGCAGCCGCCAGGAAAAATTGTGGATGATAAATATGTGCCAAGGAGAGTACTGTATGGCATATCAAGGTATCAGGGTTGTCACGCTGGACAGTCCGTCAGGACACCCCAGGTGTTACATGTAGCCAAGCAGCAGCACCAAGAACTGCTATGTGTGTGCCATTGCAGTACAAAGAGTGGAGAAAAGGAGCGGGTTAGTTAGTGACATTAAAGGGGTGTTATCGTTTGAGCTGCTCGTGCTGTTCAGCTAATTTTCTCAGATTGAGTTTGAAATCCAGGGGTGTGTCTCTCCTGTCAGCAGGTGTGTCTCTCCTCCCAGGAGGCGTGTCTCCCCTCACTGAAGAAACTGTGACATCATCATTTTGTTTAAAGCAGGGATGCAGAAGGTTGTCTGGATATAACAGCTCTGTAGCCTCCTGCATGCTTATGTCTGCAGCCTTGAGGCTCCAAACTCCAGCAAACACCTGTCATATGTCTTAGTTTACACACAACTGTAAGCCACAGCTGTTTAGAAAGTAGTGGTTCTCCAAATTGTACTGACAACAGGCAGAGATCTTTACTCGACTACAAATGTCAGCTTCAAGTAAAGATCTCTGCTTCCTGTCAGTGACATGGATGATAAAATGGGGGGAGAAGCAAATCAGCTTTCAGAGAAGGCCCTGCTCAGCTTATAACCCCACTTGGGCTGGGTGTGCAGAGGTAAGACAGTGATAGACTATTGCTTTACAACAAAGGGGTTTGGAGTTCTAGCCCCTCACAGGTATATTTTTTTCCCCCCTAAATTCTACACATATGTAAAAGAGCCCTAAAATATATATGTTAATCTCTATAATGATATATATACACTGCAGGCTCCCCTATATGATTTCTCATCCCCCAGAATATATGCATTGTTATCAAGTATGTTGAAGTGCTTGGTGTGACTGCAAGGATGGGCACTATATAGGGGACTTTGTGTGTGTATATGAATAAAATTATAGATGTCTACACATATATTTTCATATCTTTACATATGTGTACACATTTTAAAGAAAAAAAAAACTACTGATGGGGCTTGAACTCCTAAACCTCTGTCTTGCAGGGCTGATCACCTAAGCACTGCTCTATACAAGCAGCTTATGCAGATGCAGTGTTGAATCCTTATGGTAGACACTACAGGTGATGATGTCATAAGGAGGCGGGGCTTGCATTCGATCTGAGGAACAGAACGCCTTCTTTTCCAAGTAGCAGCTTAAGGACTGGATCTGTGAGGAGGTTAATCAACCTCTTGGCAAAAGCCCCTTAAACAGAGAGTAATTGCGCAGAACATTGACCCAAAGCGGGGAAAATGTACATAGAGCCTGGTTTCACTATCGATTTTAACAGCTCAGAGGGAGAAAAACACAGAGTGTAAAAAGCAGCCAATCACAGTGCAGGCGGCGTGGCCGGGGCGTTTCCTGTCTAGGGGCGTATCCCAACAGGCGAATGAAATGTCAGCCAGCCAATCATAGTGCAGGGGGGCGTGTCTAGGGTGTGAGAATCACCAGGGGCGTTCTGACCAGCAACAGCAGAAATAAAAGACAGTTTTTTCAGAGAAGCTCAAAACTGCTAAACCAAGTGACAGAGGTAATGCAACCCAATTACAAAAGTGCTTATTTTTACTGTCCCCATAATCTGAGACATGATCTTTGTAATGATAAAACCCCTTTAAGTCACTGACTCGTTTGTTTAGGTAGTATAACTGCTATGCAGCTTTCATGGGCTCCTTTTCTGGGACAGCTGTGGTGAGTGTGGGAGGCTGTCCCCGCAGTCCGGTCCGGGTTTTTTCTGGACCTCTTTGACGCCTTTAAAAGCCTGCTAGCTGCAGACCTCAGGTGAGGAGTGTAACCTGAGGGTTCTGTTGCCATTTCCCTCCAGAGAGTGCTGCAGTTGGGAGCTTGGGAAGGTGCTCCAGGACACCGTCCTTTTACCGTGATTGTGGACACAAACCACACCACAAGTTCGTATGTTGTAGTACATTTATTTGGCTGAAAATAAGCCATCTACCTGTGCTAGAAACAGACTGTAACCAGATGCTGTGCTAATTCCGGTTGGAGACTGGTTTTTTTTGTTCTTGTTGGCTACATTTTTGAGTGTTTTGCCGTATAAATAAATACCCGTTTGTTTTGCATCCAAAGAACCCATTTTTGCCTGCCATTTTTCAAGCTAATCTCCCAGTACCATGTCTTTGGGGGCCACTTATACTGTCCTCATGCTGTGCTTTTAGGTAGCCACATAGTAAATGATCACTTTGATATTATGCATTTCACTAGAGAGGTAATAAAGAAAAAGGATGGTTATAAAATTGTTTCCCTTTCCCTTGGAAACCCCCGGTTTCGTCTTCCACCATAATAGATCAAACAAAAGGGCCACTGATGAAATTTTTTTAGGCCTAAAACTCCTCTTTTGCCCATAAAACCCATGGGCAAAAAAGTGATTTTTTTAGCCCAAAAGGGTTTTTACATGTGGCCCAAGGTTTTGTCGGGAGCTTTTTAAAGTGAGATTTAGGGCCACTTGTATGAAAACTGTCTAGGTCTAAAATTAACTTTTTTGCCCATAGCGACCAATCAGAGCGCTTTTTGGTTCCTTGGGAAAAAAAAATTTAATTTTAACCCAGTTTTCATACATGGCCCATAGTGACCGTAGAAAATCATGTTCATAGAATATACAATAGCCATGGCCTCTTCTAGCCTGGCTATGGAAAAAAAAGAAGAAAGACAAAAGATAAAACCATGATTTTTGAATCTAGCTCACAGACAGAAAGTGCTTGAGGAGTGTGATGGTGCACATCTGGTGTGTGTACTTGTCGTTCTGTGTGTCATTTTGTACTAAAGAACAGTCATGATGTCATCTGTGTGGAACATAAAAAACCCCACAGGAAGCTCAGAGAGAAAGCTGCTGACCCCAGACCCTGAAAATACCCTTGGATGGGCCTTAATTTTCCCTTCATTTTTTCCCTATTAAAAAACTTTTTTTGCGACTTATAAATCAACAGAAAACAGGAAGCAGCAGCTAGAAAACAGCAGGGTTCTGAGGAAGTGCCAGGCCAGGATGTTACAATGGAATCTAAATTTTCCTTCATCAATTATGTAGATTATCCATTAATTCCACGTCAGCAGGAGGATTCCATTAGCCGGATTCGCTAACGTTCCCACTTAGAAATAAAATGAATATCTAGATGTTATTTGCATTTCCACTAAGTTACTTCCTCTGGTTCCACATGTTGTCCAGTCTTGTGTTCTATTTATAATAGAAATTACAGGTGCAGTAGTTGTACAGCAGCCAAACAGGATACTTGGCCTCAGGTTTCATTACTTAGAGGCTGTGGCTCACCTCGGGTTGTCAGACAGTGCTACATTTTACATTTCAGATGTATCCTTTGTCAGGATATCACTTTAGGAACTTTTTGCATTATTAAGAACTTTCAACTTTAATCATTTTTGGATTTCAATTCAGAACCTCTGCTTATTCATTTCATAACCTATATTTATAAGGACTTCGCTTTTCCTAAGCACAAATGCAAATCCCCTTAAAAGCTAAAAAGTGAAAGTATTACCATTGTTTCCTTTTCCTTTTCAAAATAAGCTATAATATGTGTACATGGGGAATAGCAGTATTTCTGACTATTATATGATTTGTATCCTGCATTTTTTAGTAGTTTTCCCTCTCTGCAGACTCCATCTCTTATTGTCAGTTTTTTCATGAACTCAGCTCTATAGTGGGTGGAGACTAGCTGCTATGATGTCTCCCATGCACAATACACACAATAAGAGGGGATTCTGTGCTGCTATCTGTGCTGCTGTTACGGGTGTCCCTGCGACCCCCGTGTCGGGTCACAGGCACACCCGCACCAAAGCAGCTGCGGCCGGCGCCGCAGCTCGGTACTCGGGCTGCGGGCGCTTCGGCAGCTCTGAGTCCCACTTACCTCACCACGCTCCTGTTTATGTCCTGGTGCTGCCGGCCGGGTGCGCGCTCGCCCCCGAGTGCGCGCACGCGACACTACAGGCAAATTTAAAGGGACAGCGCGCCGGTGATAGGTCTCACCGGGCGCTGACTCTAATTAAGCTCTGCCCCTTCCTTAACCCCTTGCCAAATCGATAGTGCCCTGTGCCTAGAGGAAGCGTTCCTGAGTATCTCGTTTGTCTACTGTGTATCGTACCTTCTGCCTCCGTCCCTTGACCACGAACCATTGCCGCCTGTCCTGACCTTCTGTCTGTCCCCGACTACGAACCTTGCCGCCTGTCCTGACCTTTTGCTGGTCCCCGACTACGAGCCTGCTTCATGATTCTGTACCGCGCAACACCTCAGCTGCCACCGCAAGCAAGTCACGTCAGGGCTAGCGACCTGGTAGCAATCCGCCGCAGCAAGTCCATCCCGCTTAGATTCCGCTCCCTGGCGTGGCTTACACCATAGGATCCACTACAACGTCTGTTACAGCTGATTATTCACCTTCTTGTCTTTGCTGTCATACTACATCATACTACTCTGCCTTGTTATTCAGAAATGCACAAAATTCTTGTTTCTGCAAGTTACAATAGTGATAATTTCTATAAGGGAACCCCCCACCACCACCTGCCCTGTGACTCTCTCACTGCAGCGTCTCGGCCTGTTCCTCCCCGTGCCTCTCCTGTGACTTCCATGAACTGTTGCTATATCCTTATCCCATAGTTGGCAACTTTTGAAAATGAAAAAGCAGGAGATTTCAGACGGCGGCGCGCGTAGCGTGCCGCAACAAAAATTTGCATGAACACGCCCATCTTTTCGGTATGCCACGCCCCTTCAAAAAGCCACACCCACTCCACCTAACTGCATAATGCTTTGGAAGAAAGCCGGGGTAGATCCCCTTATAGCCAGGTAAAAAAACCCCCCAAAAAGCAGGTAGTCCCCCTTAAAGGCGGGGTGAGGGCCCCCTTGTAGCCAAGTAGATGCCCCTCGTAGCCGGGTTAGGTGCCCCCCCTTTTTTTATCAGGTAGGTGCCCCCCATTGTTGAAGGTAGTGCCCCCTCTGTTGCCAGCTAGTCCCCCCCCTCTTTTTCCAGGTAGTGCCCCCTTTTTTTGCCAGGTAGTGCCCCCCCCCTTTTCCCGGGTAGATCCCCTTCCTCGGTTGCCGGGGTAAAATCCCCCCTTTTGTTCCCGGGTAAAAGCCCCCTCTTTTTGCCAGGTCGGGCCCCCCTCTGTTCCCAGGAAGATGCCCCCTCTGTTCCCAGGTAGTCCCCCATTGTTCCCCGGGTTGTGCCTCATTTTTGCCGTAGTCCCCCGCCCCATTTTTTTTGCCGGGTTTTTTTTAAAAGTGCCCCCCTGTTGCCAGCTAGTGCCCCCTCTTTGCTGGGTATCCCCCCCTTTGGGTTGCCGGGTATTCCCCCCTCTGTTGCCATGAAGATTCCCCCTCTGTTCCCAAAGGTTTACCCCCCCAATTTTTGCCGGGGTATGCCCCGGCCCGGGTGCCAGGTAGATGTCCCCCTTTGCGGTATGCCCCCTCTGTTCCGGGTTTGATGCCCCCCTCTTTTCCCAAATTTGTGCCCCCTCTGTTGCCAGGTAGTTCCCCCCTCTTTTGGGCCAGGAAAGTCCCCCCTCGGGTTTCCAGGAAAGTCCCCCCTTTTGTAGCCAGGTAGTGCCCCCATTGTACCCGGGTTTAAAACCCCCCTCATAGCTAAAAAAATTTTTAAAATAATAAAATCCATTTATTCACCGGTTCCTGCAGTTTCCGGACCCCTCCGCCGATCTCCTCACGGCGCAGGGGGAAGTGAGAGCACCCCCGCGCGTCACCCCCCTTTCACCCGGGCCCCGGTCATTTCCCCCCTGCCCCGCTGACCTGTTTGTCCCGGCCCCCACCCCCGGTCCCGGGAAAATCCAGGGGGAGGAGGAGGGGGGGGAACGATCCCTCCTGCCCCCCTCCCTGCACGCGAGCTCCGGGGGGTTTGAAGGGGGCCCCAAGGGGCCGCTTCACCCCCCTGTGGGGGGGGGCCCGGCGGCCAAGAGTACCCGCACAAACGCTATTTGGTCGACCCTGGGCCCCTTTTTAAAAGGGCCCCCCCGCCCCCTGCGGGGCGGCGGGGGGAATCCCAAAAACCCCCCCGGGAGGGCGGGGGGGGGACCCCAAATAGGGGGGCCCCCTCCCCCCAAAAACGGGAGAGTTGGCATGTATGCCTTATCCTCTCTACCTCTGCCCTATTTTTCCTGAGCATTATACCATGCCATGCTTTCTCCCTGTCCTATGACATGACCAATATGTGTGCTCTAAAAAGCAAATAATTTAACACTTTTTGTGATATTACTGTGTGGGATTATCCCAAAAAAAGAGTAAAGGGGTTTTACGGAAATAGAAAAGCCCACTAGAGCTCTACAGAGTGGATGCAAGTTATAGACTAAAAAAAAAATTGAATTTTCTGTCTCTTAATTTTTTTATTTAATCAACTGAAGCCACTGATTATTCTGTAGACTATGATAAGCACTTTATTTTATTGTGACAAGGGATACTCATGCTAAACTTCAGAGACCATGAGGAAGGGATCATTTTCCAAAACCCAGTCTTAGATACCAAGAGAGCTCTGCCCCCCCCCTGATTTTTTGCAAATTGTTTACATCATTGGTTAAAAATTTTCAAACCCTTTTTAAAGACATTGCTGTTTTGAAAAACTCCAAATGTTACATGACTGTGTACATGATCCCACTATTGTCACATCACTGTATGAAATAGCCCTGTACTGTGGCATCACTGTGTGCATTATCCAGGTCCTTTATAACACCATGGGTTTAAACCCCCTGCTGTGATTATCACTCATGTGCATTAACCTTATACTGTGACATCCCCTGTGTGCATTATCCAGGTCCGGGGATTTAACCATTTTGCAAATTTTAACGTTGCTTTATATCCTTTTGTGTAAAAACCTTATCTGTACACACTATGTTATTATCCTTATACTGTTTACCTCAAATGTGTGCATTACCATGTACTTGGATATCATCATGTTCATTTTCCCCCAAAACTAATTTTGGCCCATTCCCATACAGCACAGGTTTTTTGGGGCCGGTATTTTTCGGTGGATTCAGTATTTAAAAGCCCCCGAAAATGCCAAAACCAAAAAACCTGTGGGAACCCTAACAACAATAAAATACCCGCGGGTGTAATCTAAAAACCAAGCCTAAAATTTTCAAAATTTTTTAAATTTGGGGCGGGGGCAAATCTGAGAACCAAATCTGCACCAAAAACAGCAATCCAGCAAGTTAAAAAAAGTTGAAGGATTTTTTAAAGGGATTTTTCATTTACTGGCAGGCCCTAGCCTTTTTAAAACTGTATGGAAATTTAAACCATTTCTGGCGCGGGCACAAAAGTTTCAATATATAAAAAATATTATAAAACAGTTGGGGAGTTAAAAAGAAACCCAAGGGGATAAGGGGTAACGCATTTCACTTACGCATGACCCGGGCTTCCCCATGTGGTAACCAAAAGGGGCGGGACCTGACCCCGTTAATTCCCAAAGGCCATCAGTACACAGGGCACATAAACCCCATTGGGGGACCGGTAAAGGGTCTACATTATTTTACCGCTAATTTAAAACAACACCCCCCAGGGGAAAGGGCCAAATTTGCATTTATCTCCATACAAAACTATTTGGGCGTATTGCACAAGGTCTGTGCTTTGGTGTGCTTTTCTGCGTTCTTTTACAACACCTACATAAAGTGATATCAATGTGTGTATTATTTTTGTACTAATATATCATTGTGTGCATTATCCCTGTATTGTGACATCACAATGCGCAATATCCGTGTGCTGTGGCATCACTATATACATTATCCCTCTACTGTACCATTACCCCTGTATTGTGCTATCACTGTGTGCATTATGCTTGTAAAGTGACATCACTGCATTCATTGTCCTTTACTGTGACTTCACTGTGTGCATTGTCCTTTACTGTGACTTCACTGTGTGCATTGTCCTTTACTATGACTTCACTGTGTGCATTGTCCTTTACTGTGACTTCACTGTGTGCATTATCACTCTACTGTGCCAGTAATATCTTATCCCTGTGCATTAGTGAAACCAAAATAGTCAGAAACATTTTATGGTTTAAACTCGCTGCTGTGCATAGTCAAAGTGCGGTGGGGCTCCATTACAAGGTTTTTCACAGGAATTTCTGGTTACTTGTTAGCGAGGTGTAACACATCTGTACATTTTTAGGTTTAGTATCCAGACAACCTCACAAAGTTCTCATTGAACAGATCTTCAGGGCAGACTTGACTCCAAACCAGAAATAGGTCTATAGATTACGGTATATACTCGAGTATAAGCCTAGTTTTTCAGCACAAAAAAATGTGCTGAAAAAGCCTTCCTTGGCTTATACTCGAGTCAACCCTCAGTGTCTGGCCGCTTCCATTGCCCGGGCACAGGTGGCGATTGCTTCAGCTGTATGTGCCTCCTCTGGGAGCACACACAGCTGAAGAAACTCTTGCAGAGCAGAGAGCGAGCACTCCATGCTCTGCAATAGGACTCCGGAAGGCTGCAAGTATCTTCTTTCCGGCACGGGCATTTATCTGCCTATGGAAGAAATATACTGGGGACATATACCTGCCTATGGGAGACATATACCTGCCTATGGGGGACATATACCTACCTATACCTGCCTATAGGGGACATTGAACTCCCTGTACCTGCCTATGTAATTTTATTGGTATCCATTTTTATTTTTGAAATTTACCAGCAGCCGCTGCATTTTCCACCCTAGGCTTATGCTCGAGTCCATAAGTTTTCCCAGTTTTTTGTGGCAAAATTAGGTGCCTCGGCTTATATTCGGGTCGGCTTATACTCGAGTATATACGGGTAATTCTTCTAAACACTAGAAAGGGACAATATCATCATTAGCTCCTGACAGATAATGAGTGACTAGTTTGTTCTCAAAGCAGGATTTAACATTACAAATCACAATAGCTATTCCCTCTACTGGATAATAGCAGAACTGCGCTGCTGCTGATTGAGACAGAAGAGAACAATACAAGACAAAGAAGACCTCTGTGACATAACACATCTGTTTTTCTTTTATAAATTCTGATAGATGAGCCTGGACTCCATTTATTAACTTGTACACACTAGGCAGTTGCCTAGACCCCAGGTGGTCTATGTACGTCCCAGGAATACAAGAAACATACCCTGGATTCCATTGTTGGCTCTGGGAAATTTTCCAGCATTGCTGCCCTCATGGAGTTGCTCAGCATCATACTGACCACCCAGGTCCTCTCCTCAACAACAAAACATGGTTAACGGTAGAGGTTCTTTTAAGGAAGTGCCTAGTCAAAACATAATGGGGCAGATTTATAAATAGTGTCTACCTGTAGAAGAAAAAGATTCCACAAAGGTGTAATCTTCTAACCAAAGAGTTTGAGCTGGCCATACACCCCACTGTCAGCAGATACAGCCATACTCTGGGAAACCCACAGGTCCAAAAGGAAATGCGCAGCTTCCAATCACCTCCACTGACACGTATCTGGAGAGAAAAGGACTGGAGATACTAAAATCCAACCTTTACAATACAGCAATAAAGCACTGCAGTGGGCCCTGCCCAAATATATGATGTCACACTAGACCATGCCTCTAGCCACCCCCAAGCACACCCATATTATAACGCCACTTATGTCTAGACACTGGCAGCCTGCAGCCTACAAGACTAATTTGCAGGACAGGGAAACATTTAAAAAACATGCCAAACAGTTAAAAAAGTAAAACCAACAATGGAATCCAGGGTATGTTTATTGTATTCCTGGGACGTACATAGACCATCTGGGGCCCTTATACTTGTGGGGACCCCGGGCCACTGCCCAGTGGAAAAGATGGCCCTGTTGCAATGCTTTGGTCAGTGGACAATCAGACTGACCATAAGCTCAGTTTGACATCTGGGCCAGAGGTTCTGTTTGGGGCCTTCGTCATGACAAATATCACAAAAGAAACCTGATGGACTCCATTGTAGTCAATGAGGTCTGGAGGCACCATTGGTGTCCAGCATGAAACAGATCCAGTGCCGCCTCTGCAACGAAGACTACAAACTAAATTTCAATGCAGATGAGCCTTAGATCCTCACCAAGTCCCATAGCAAATCAGCAGGCTTGGGGAAACTTCCCAGCATTGCTGCCCTCATGGAGTTGCTCAGCATCATACTGACCACCCAGGTCATCTTCTCAACAACAAAATATGGTTAACGGTAGAGGTTCTTTTAAAGAAGTGCCTAATGAAAACATAATGGGGCAGATTTGTTAATAGTGTCTACCTGTAAGACAGGGTAAACTTAGGGTGACATGTATGTATGGGGTTGTGCCAGTATTCTGGTATGCTCTCAGCCCAAAAACTGGCGCAGCCCTGTGCTTTAGATGCATGAGCAGGTGCACTCCAAAAGTAGGGGTCGTTCTGGGGTTGCACTACAACCGTATGATTCTACACATTTATGACTGGAGGATTGCAAAACTGGGCGCATTACTGCTGAAACAGGTAGACCAAATTACAAGTGGTTTACCTGAGCCTAGAATACTAGAATACGCCTGTATGTATGAGTTGCAGTAGAAATGGTCCATAAATTCTGGCACATTCTACACTGCCTTAAAGCTACTTAGAACTGGCCTCTATGCGCCTAGATCATACATGTCACCCTTAGACTAGACAGTCTTACAATGCGCCACAATTATCATAATGCTCATAAATCTAGCACAGGTTAAAACTGTAACTTCATAACACTTTTAAGTTGGCTTACTTTTATGCTACTCACAAAGCCAATATTTTGGTGCATTTTTGGCGCACGTTAAGCCACGCCCTTTTCCCTGGAATCAATGCCCCTTTTACCAAAGTCTTGCCCTCTTTGATGGACAAGGCACAGAAGTGTCTAGAAACTGTCTCAAAACACATAATAAATGTGGTATAAAGCATGGACAACATTATTTTTGGCGCAACTGCCTTGCTAAATGTGCCCCAATGTTTAATCATGAGATACTCATCTGATATTTGGAGTAAGGATATTACCAACAGCCCTTTGGTTTACATTTTCAGCTAACGGGGAATATGATCATTTTTTTTTATCCATTTGCCATACAGTAAACCTATCAGTATATTTCTGGGATAAGGCTTGGGGAAAACATATAAGCACCATGCAGAGAGTGTTCTTGGTTGGATTTGAACCCAGTGCTGGAACATAACAGCTCTAACTACTGAGCCATCATGCAGCCACATTTAATCAATACATGTCCCATCTCTGCAGTTGAATGAAATACAGTAGCAACACCCAGTACTTACAAGAGATCCTGCACTGCCCAAATAGCTGACAGGTATCCACAGGAAATCTGTTTTTACTGCATTAGAGTACTCATTTTTTAAAGGTATTGTCCAGTTAATAAAATTCTGGTAAAATGGCGCAAGGGTGGGGAAAAATAGAACAAAAAGTAATACTTAGGACGACATGTATGAACGTTGGCACTGATATATCAGTTCTAAATCACCTTAACACAGTGTAGAATGCACCAGAATGTATGAAGCTGTTCTTCTGCAGGTCATACATACGGGGCAGTGTAGAGCCAATATGACAACTCAGACTCAGGCACCCCGTTTACCCTGGTCTGGGTGTTCTTCTGCAGGTCATGCATACAGGCAGTGTAGAGCCAATACCACAAGTCTGGCTCAGGCACCACCTTTACCCTGGTCTGCTGTTCTTCTGCAGGTCAACTACAGGGCAGTGTAGGCCCAAAACCACA
>JAODAL010021995.1:0-65733 GCA_025379985.1 Phyllomedusa bahiana
AGGTTACAAAATATTAAGAATGAAAAACATAGATAACACTATCGATTTACACTTAATTTTCACTTAAATGTTTTCCAAGGGGCACTGAGAACCTCTCCCTTTCCCCAGCTCACACAGAATGAATCACCACGTGCACACTTTGAGGGCGTGTCTGCAGAGAGTGACGATACTCCCTGCTGGGAGGAGAAACACGCCCCTCCATTTTACAAGCTCAGCTTGGAAACCAGCATAAATGGAGGCCAACTGTTGTAACGAGACAACCCCTTTAAGGCTCCTTTGTGCATGAAGCTGCTGTAAAGTATCTTTCTGACTGCTGCTAAAGCAGTGCAGGCAAGAATGCTGTCCCCATAATCATATATAGATGACTGAATTGGGAAACCTACAATCAGAAAATAAAAACGGCAAAGAAGAAAAGCATATGGATCAGGGTCTTGAATTAATAAGTAAAAAAAAAATTGGCGACAGATTCCTTTAAAGATTTTTTCGGACATACTTGTATGCCCCATGATATACCAGTGCTGGAGAATATTTTCTTAGAACTCTACATTGTGTTATTCCTCAGTTATCGTTCCTTGGCATATAGGAATACATTGACAACCAGTTGTTACCATTTTCCTTGGTAATTGAGTATGGCCCTCAAAAGTCTGAGATGGTCAGCAATGATTAGAGATTAAACCAATAATAGTGATTTTTGAAAAGAACAACCTCTGTTATATTAATGCTTTTATTAGTATTTTATGAACATTCATCATATTCAACATGGCACTATACCGCTTCTTGATTTTCACCTGCCCGCAAGCACTAGGGCTGGCTGGCAACAGTGTGTAGGACACCTGCCACAGGCTAGTAGGGTCAACTGTAGCTCCCTGTTAACAGTGCTTCATATTGCTGATTAGATGGTGCTAGCCGCAAGATACTGAAGCTAAACAAAGTTATTGAAAGTGCACAGAAATATATTTCACTGTTACTTAAAGGGGTTTTTCAACTTTTTGAAAAAAAAACAAAACACACTGTTTCCTATAACAAGCAATACTTGCCCTCTCAATGCTGTCCCTTCCTGAATGGCATGTGTTCACTTGATATCATCAGTGGGGAACATCGTAGCAGCAGCAATAGGAGAGTATTTAAAAAGGTTGGAAAACCTTTTAAATTATACATGAAACCTAATCAGAAAAATGATCTTCACATGTCTCTTAAATCCATTCATGAGTGCATGTGTGTTAGTAATATCCCTCCCTGCTCAGTGGCACAAATTACCATAGCAATAACATATTCTACAGTCTTGCATAAACAATGCACTCATATTTGTACCTGCTGTCAATGGAGCTCACCCTCTAATTTACCTGTGTGAGACATACACATAGTATGTGCTATTAATATGTATATGGGTGCTTTCAGATGCCCACAAGCTGGGCACATTTTAGCACCTTAATTATGGCCAAAGTTTTCGGGCATGTGATGTCTATGATTCAGTGGAATTGGACTTAGATCATCATAGGAGCCTATGGTTACCAAAATCCAGGGCGGCGATAGAATCATGGGAGGTCCGGAATATTAGATTAAGCTTAGATGACCATGAATAATAGCTGCCTAAAAGTCTAATACATGTTAATATTGGTGTGGATTTTGTTGCAGATCTGTTGTGAAATCCACAGTGAAAAATTCTGCAGAATGTGCCCTAAGAATACCTCCAAAAACAGCACAAAAACTTTACCTGATTGGAACAGTAGTCTTCCCACTCTGGCTTTGATAGGCACTTTCCTTCTTGGTTGCGAATAGATCCATCTCTACAGATATCATATACAATCTGCACACAGCTAACCCCTTTGTCTGTCAGATGATAGCCAGGAGCACAGGGACACCGTCGATCACTAGGCTGAAGCAGAATACACTGAGATTAACACAGAATTGTTTCCTAGAAATCTCTACGTAGAAATAGAAAAAACTGAGACCAGAGAAAGTCTACGAACTGCATCTATACTGTCCCTATAATAATAATAATAATAATAATCTTTATTTATATAGCACCAACATATTCCGCAGCACTATTATTTCCTTTTTTCTGTGTTAAAGGGGTTTTGCCATGAAGTGAGTTCCTTACCTCTTATCTGCTCAGGAGAGAATTTAAACAAAGCAATCGATCATTAATGGGTGCAGGTGAGAGCAGAGAGCGAGGAAGTAAGGGAGCGTCTGCAATTGTTTTACCTCAAATAATTACATTACAACCAGTGATTATCTATACAAAAGACACAGCCTTCATTCACTGCACTTTCTCCCCAGCCCCTTGCAATCTCCTTCAGTTCCCCGTCATCAGATAAGAAGTGCAAACATCAAGTGTGGCCAGATCAGCTCCTGTCATGTCCTGGTCGTGTCTAATGCAAACTTTCAGGAAAACTAAGGGACTGAACAATGTTGTAGCTCTCACAGGCTTCACTTTTTGTAATCACATATATTTAGAAAAGTGATTAAATACCCATTTTGGAGGATCACAAGTCAACATTACATCATGGCAAAACCCCTTTAAATATATCCATGTTTATCCCAGACAGGTTTACGATCCCTCATTGTAGATTTTCCATCCACATCTGCTGGAACTTTGATCTAGGGATCCACTACTCTTTCAGTAAAATATTTTCTGACATTTCTTCTAAATTTTTCCACAGTTGATTTTAGATTAAGTCCCCTTCTTCTTGTGTTTAGTTTCTTATTAAAAACACTTTCCACCTAGACCTTAATTATGTTTTTAATATGTCTAACGGATTTAATTAAGTCTCACATTTCTCTTCTTTCCTCCATGCTATACAAGTGCTTTTAATCTCTCCAGAAAAGTTATGAGCGTGAGACCTTCCACCATTTTAGTAGCCCATCTGTGGAACTATTCTAATAACCTCCTCTTGTAGGTGAGAACTCTTACTCCAGAACTGAACAATAATCCTATTGAGCATTGTATCTATGTATGAATATAGCAGAGCTGAATTTGAAATTCCACAATTTTTGTTGTGTATGAAGATATTTTTCCAAAATAACTCAGTGGCCAAACTCAATTCAGCTCTATCGGATCTAAATTAGAGATGCAGGGGTACATCAGTGGACAGTCTCATTGTTTTTTGCTGTATACAAAAAATTGTATGTATACATATACACGCACAATTGTATAAATATGTAGTTTTATACTATATGCATACATTATCTCACAAAAGTGAGTACACCAATCACATTTTTGTAAATATTGTATTATATCTCTTTATGGGACAACACTGAAGATATGACACTTTGATGTAATGTAAAGTAGTCAGTGTACAGCTTGCATAGTACTGTAAATTTGGTGTGCCCCCAAAATGCCTCAATACACAACACACAGCCATCAATGTCTAAACCGCTGACACCCCTAAGTGAAAATGGACAATTTATGCCCGAAGTGCCATTTTCCCTCCACGGTGTCATGTGACTCATTAGGATAACAAAGTCTCAGGTGTAAATGGGGAGCTGGGGTGTTAACTTTGGTGTTATCGCTCTCACACTCTCTCATGTTGGTCACTGGAAGATCAATATGGCACCTCATAGCAAAGAACTGTCTGAGGCTCTGAAAACAAGAATTGTTGCTCTACATAAAGTTGACCTAGGCTGAAAGAAGATTACCAACACCCTGAAACTGAGCTGCAGCATGGTTGTCAACATCATACAGCAGTTTAACGAGACCAGTTCCACTTAGAATAGGCCTCACCCTGGTCGACCAAAGAAGATGAGTGCACGTGCTCAGTGCCATATTCAGAGATTGTTTTTTTTTCAATATAGATGTCTGAGTGCTGCCAGCATTGTTCCACAGGTTAAATAGATGGTGGGTCAGTCTGTCAGTGTTCAGACCATATGCCGCACACTGCATCAAATTGGTCTGCATGGCTGTTGTCCCAGAAGGAAGCCTCTTTTAAAAATGATGCACAAAAAAGCATTCAGTTTGCTAAAGACAAGTATTGTCTTGATGAAGGGCATGGTTTACTGGAGCCATGTCCTGCGGTCTGATAAGACCAAGATAAAGTTATTTTGTACAGATGGTGTCAAGCATGTGTGGTGGCAACCAGGTGAGAAGTACAAGGACAAGTGTGTATTGCCTAGAGTTCAGCATGGTGATGGGAGTGTCATGGGTTGGAGCTGCATGAGTGCTGCCACCTGTGGTGAGCTACAGTTCATTCGGGGAGCCATGAATGTCAACATGTACTGTAACATACTAAAGCAGAGCAGGATCCACTCTGCTGCAGGGCTGTATTCCAACATGATTAAAACCTGAAACACACCTCCAAGATGACCACTGCTTGCTAAAGAAAATGAGGGTAATGGTGCTGGACTGGCCAAGCATGTCTCCAGACCTAAACCCTCTTGAGCGTCTGTGGGGCATCCTCAAACAGAAGGTGGAGGAGCTCAAGGTTTTTAACATCCTCTAGCTCCATGATGTCATCATGGAGGAGTGGAAGAGGATTCCAGTGACAACCTGTGAAGCTGTGTTGAACTCCATGGCAAAGAGAGTTAAGATACTGGAAAATAATGGTGGCACACAAAATATTGACACTTTGGGCACAATTTGTCTTTTTTCACTTAGAGGTGTACTCAGTTTTGTCTTGGTCTCATGATGTCTGTTTAAATCCCAATTCAAATTGATCCCTTAAATTTATTGGGTGATTCAGGGATCAAACAAGGGATCAGCAAGTTTTGCAAAAAGTAATGAAACATTGAACAGTCGGACATCTGCATTCTAGAAGAAATGGTCTCATTTACTTCATTTAAAAATATTTTCAAGAAATTTTATCCTGAAATTGCAACCAAACGCCAAATATAACTAACGTTTGGACACACTTATGCAGATTCTTGTCATGTAATTGCATTGTTACAGTTTTTCTTCCTTGTGGTGGAACAACCTTTTTCTTCTTGTATACTACAAATTTCAAAACCCCATCTAAACATTGCAAAATAGACAGTGTGTTGTTTCCCCAAGCAAAGGTCACTGTTCGAACGAGCAGCCCCCTGAAGAAGATTTCCCAATAAGAGAAAACGATCACCTAGCTCATCGATGCAGCCTTGGTAAGAAAATTTTAAAAACGGGAAAACCGCTTTGCCTGGCACTAGAAGAATATGGAATGAATTCCGTCCATCCTTTCCCAAAGCCAAAGGGGACGTCCAGGCAAAATATCAGTCAACAAGTCGGCTCATCACAAGGTCTATTAGTTCTGGCAAAAAAAACATGGCAATAGAGGTGGCTCATATGTTTCGTAATAGTGAGATCACAGATGTCCATGCAAACACCATGTGACACACATTACACAAGTCTAGAATGGTAGCCCCAAAAAGTTGAAGAAGCCTCGACTTTTATTTTCATCTTAAGAAGTGTTGGCTCGAGTTTACAATAAAGTCTGAAAAGTGGACAGTAGAAGAATTGGAAACGGGTAATATGAAGCGATGAGAGTAAAGTCAATAGATTGGGCTTTGATGTGTGCAAATGGGTCTGGAAGAATCAAGGGAAAAGGAGGCTAATAGATCGAGAAATTGAAGGAATTGTCAAGTTTGGTGAAGAAAGCCTGATGACATGAGGTTGTTACCGCCAAAGGTGCTGGATAATTGACCGGGATTGATGGTGGTCTCAATGTTGATTTATATGTGAGTACCCTACAAGATGAGTTACTTCGTACACTCGAGTACTATGGGTATTAAAAGGAAGACATAGCGTTCCAGCAGGACAACAATCTGAAGCATATATCAAGCTTGGAGAAGAAATGGTTCAATGACAATGAAGTAGAGATGCTGGATTGGCCCCCACATTCTCCAGACTTCAACCCAACTGTGTTGGTAGAGTTGAAGAAAAAGCTGTACTCATACCCAAGTGAGTCGTTCAGTATGCACTAACATTGGGAACATGTAGAAGTGACCTGGGTTCTGATATCCGTCAAGACATGCTTGAAGCTAATCAAAAGCGTGCCCCCAAGGATTCAGGCAGTGTTGAAAGCCAAAGGTGGATCTGCAAAATACTAATAAAATAATAAAACTTAAACTTTAGAATTTTAGTAGCAAAACAATAACAATGCAGTTACATGACAAGAATCTGCATAACTAAGGATATGCTAAATAGTTAAAAGTCAAATTTATATATAAGATAGGTAAGGTCTATAAAATGATGTTAGTCTCACGTTCAGAGCTGAAGTGGATGGTGAGATAATGAGCCTGAAAGAAAAAATGTTCAAAATATTGTTTCTCTTTTGCTTTGTACTTTATACTGTATTCTCTATCTATCCATACACCCCGAAATAAAAATGTAAATGAACATTGCGTCATTGAACAAAGAAATCAACAAATGATCTTTTTTTTCTTTACCTGAAATACCTTCCCTCACCACGACATATACAAATGGTTTGACCTTCATCAGGCTGCATAGCTTCAGATCCACAAGCAAAACAGGACGTTTGACCTGCCATGTGATTGAAGAAATCTTTGGGACATTTTGAGCACTGGGTTGTAGGTTCAAATTCTGTTCCTGACCTAAAATATCCTTTAGTAGAGGAATAATTAGTGTTAGACTCAGGAAGCAATAATAACGTACAATCCAAACATTTAGATATACCTTATAGACATATAGCTGAAGTTGAGAATATCATATATTTATATACACACACTGTATATACCATACTGTGTAAGTCCTCCTTGTGCAACCAAAACAATGGTGACCCATGGACACCGCAAAACCTCAGAAGGTGGCAGATCCTTAAAGGATTTGTACCATCATCCAGGTTACACACAAAACATTACATATAATTTACTAAAGTTAGATGACATATAGGGGCAGAATAAATAACTTCCATACCTTTGTCTTGCCCTATGTCCCCTCCCCATCTATTTCATCGATTTTTGGTTTGGGACAGGATTTCGTTTTGGTACATGGTTTCTAAACTGCCCCGGAATTTTCAGTTCAACCCAAACCCTTCCTTCTAAGCTGCTCCCCAGGGGCAGAAATTTTTATCTGTGAAAGGTTTCAGGAGCCGGGGTGGGGCATGTCCGACCAGATAAGAGAAAAAGATCAGGGGTTAACTTTGAAAAAGGGATAAAAGTACATAAAACCAGCAATGGGGGTGGGGTTGTTGTGTAAACACCCCTCATTTTTCAGAAGTACATATAGTCTTTTTTGCAAAATCATGAAAAGAATATAACTTGTACTTTGGTAAAATCCATTAAGCGTCCTGTAATTTGTGAGATGGAGCCTCAATGGATTAGATTTGCTTTTCCAGCACATGCCACAGATGCTCAGTTTGATTGACCCGTTTGTCATGTTTCTCAAACCATTCTTGACCAAAGTTGGGGTTTTTGAGGGTTCTTACCCAGCGAGAAAGGTCATTCATTTTAAAAAAGGGGTTTTTGCCACAAAGAAAAATTTTGAGGGGAAATTTTTGTAAATTAAATAATAAACATTTTCACCATTCATCATTATTAAAAATTCTGTACTGTTTTTGTTTTAGCTGCTCCATTAGTGAGCCATTGTTTACAGCTCATCTCCAGGGGCTACAACCAGGGCTGTGAGCTTCTCAGTCCTGAGCGCACAGGCTCAGACATCACCTCTCTTCTCAGGCAGCTACTGAGTGTTCAAACCCCAGGAGCTGTTACTCTACTCCTGTCCTCTGTACGCTTCAGTAATTAGTCAAACAGTGCAAATAAATAAAAATGAAACCTCACTCAGGTGTGTGCATTGATAAAGAGAAATAAAATCCACAGGTTTGGTTCCTGCAGGGATTTGAACCGAGGACCCTTGTGCCTGGAGGCAAAAGTTTAACCTCTGAGCTACAATGTAGCTACTTACAGTTCCATACATAAACAGACCTTTCTTTGACTAAAGAGAGGAAAGGCCTGGTGATGTCATCCTGCTGGTTCACATGATAAGCAATTCAAACAAATCACGCACGCCCCTTTCTGAGAACACGGAGCTGAAGAGTTGGATACAGGAGGTATGAAATGAGATTGTGACAAAACCCCTTTAAGTATTAATGCTGCCACTAGGGGTGTACTTAATCAGCAGCAATATTTAGGCCGGCGGCAGGTATCAATCCACACACATGTAGTTTGAGCCATATGGCACAATATCGTGGCTTCTGTTTTGGACAAATGCTAAAGTTATCCTGCCACTGGATGCCAATGTACAGCCTCAGTTTTTGCACGTAGAAGAAGGCTTAAACTGACTTGTCACATATGGTATAGGTTTTCAGAATGTTTTTATCTATTGCCAGCAAGCAAAATTCTAGAATATTGTGAGAAATTGATCACAACACTAGAAAACCCTTCATTACACAACACAATCCACAGAGTATTAATGGATCACCCACAATAGTACACAAAGCCTTAAGCTATGTTCACACGGCTTATTTTGGGGCACATTTTGCCGCGTATTTCGCGGTGTACTGCGCTCTAATACGAGTGAAATGCGCCCCATAATTACGGTAATCCATAATTCTCATAGAGAACTATGGATTATGCTTCCTCTCCCCGCTTTTACAATACGATCGTATTGTATGCGCGGGGAGATAAGTGACATGTCACTTATTTGCGGCGCTTTCGCGCCGCGAGTAATGCATACCTATGGGGCCGGCGGGCTGCCGCACCACCCGCATCGCGGGAGTACGCGCCGATCAGCGCGACTCCCGAGCACCCGGTGTGAGTGTGGCCGTACTGTTCGCCCTGCAATTAAGCCGTGTGAACATAGCCTTATTGTATCCCTCCCATTCCGTAGGCCGACATACATATACTTTAAAAAATGTTAGATTGAAGCATTGATTCTAGCTGAGAGTATCTATTATATGTAACACCCAACGCAGCACCATATGACAGCACACTAGGGCCACATGTATGAAAACTGTCTTTATTTGTTGACCATAGTTACCAATCAGAGTGCCCCTTTCATTTCATATAGTGCTCTGAAAAAAATTAAAGGGGCACTATGATTGGTTGCTATAGGCAACAAAGAAAGTCATAGACCTAAACAGTTTTCATACATGCCCCCCATAGTCGCTGCTGCTTCATATTATGGCGCTTTAATTGGAACATGTCAGGTGGTTTATGCTATCCTATCTGAGAGCAGGATGTGAAGGGAGAGAAGCAGATTTATGTGATAAAAAGTAAAAAGCAGAGGAAATACCGTCCTGCTTACCCCCCACACATACAGCTTTCTCTGTCTGGCCTCGTTCACACAGCTTATTTTGCAGCGGATTGGCGCCGTACTGCGCGCTGGATTTGCACTGCAGTACGGCGCCAATCCGTCGGAGTCATTACGGTAATCCACTGCTCTCATAGAGAACAGTGGTTTTCCGTCGTCCTCCCGCTCGGCGAATCCGTCGGGGGGAAAAAAGTGACAGCAACATTATCCCGGCGCAAAACGCGCCGTGGATAATGCATGTCTATGGGGCCGGGAGCGGTACCCCCGCCGCGCTCCGGCCCCGCCCCCGTCCCGCCCATTATTCACGGCGGATTTGTGAGCGATTGCGCTCACAAATCCGTCGGGAATAAGCCGTGTGAACACGGCCTATCAGTCATACATGTCGACTCTCCCGCTTTTGGTGGGGGGTCCCGCTAATGGGGGTTACCCCACGCCACCCCGGCAGAGTTGGTGAACCTCCCGCCGCCAGCAGTGCGCTACTCTGGCGCCGCCGGGCCGCTCCTACAGGCGAGTGAAGCGGCCGATTACCCACCCGGCGAGTCTCACTGACTTGTGTGGCCACAGCCGCACAGTCAGTCAGCAGCTGCACGCTCCGTGCAGCTGCCGTACAGGGAGAAGGCAGGAGGGATCGTTCCCATCCCCCTTCTCCCCCTGTATGTACAGCGCCGGTGTGCGCTGTTAACATACAGATCAGCGTCGCAGGGGGTTGACCGTGGCTGCACACACTCCCCCCGAAGCAGAGTCGGTTTGGCCGTGAGATGTCCGAAGGCTGGCCGTGCTGCCGGGGCCTGGTGAGGTAAGTGACTTTTATTTTTTAATTTTTTTTTTTAGCTATACGGGGTTCTAACCTGGCTACAAAGGGGGCAAACTACCTGACTTCAAAGGGGGGATCTACCTGACTACAAAGGGGGCATCTACCTGGCTGCAAAGGGGGCATCTACCTGGCTGCAAAGGGGGCATCTACGTGACAACAAAGGGGGCATCTACCTGACTACAAAGGGGCATCTACCTGGCTACAATGGGGGCTCTACCTGGCTACAGACGGGGCTCTACCTGGCTACAGACGGGGCTCTACCTGGCTACAGACGGAGCTCTACTTGGCTACAGAGGGGGCTCTACTTGGCTACAGAGGGGGCTCTAACTGGCTGCAAGGAGGCATCTACCTGGCTACAATGGGGCATCTACTTGGCTACAAGCTGCATCTACCTGCCTGTAAGTGGCACTACCTGGTTATGGGGGGTTATTACCTGGCTATAAGGGCACTACCTGGCTAGAGGGGGCATCTACCTGACTTTCTTCAAAAGCCGTTATGCAGTTAGGTGGAGTGGGTGTGGCTTTTTTGAAGGGGCGTGGCACACCAACAAGATGAGCGTGTCCATGCAATTTTTTTGCCACAGCGCGCTACGCGCGCCGCCCTCTTCGATCTCCTGTTTTTCCACTTTCAAAAGTTGGCATGTATGGTATCAGTGTATATACAGAGCTTTCAATTACTGTATGTGGGCGAGGTCAACAGGACTTTCAGGTTCACTTTCACAGATTTTCTCTGCTTTTTACACAGAAATTCAGCATCATATCATATAAACACATTATCACAGAGCTTCTCTCCTCTATCATATAACCCTATATATCACAGAGCGCAGCTTCTTTCCTCTGTCATATAACCCTATATATCACAGAGCGCAGCTTCTTTCCACTATCATATAACCCTACATATCACAGAGCTCAGCTTCTCTCCTCTATCATATAACCCTATATATCACAAAGCTCAGCTCCTCTGTGTCTATCATATAACCCTATATATCACAGAGCTCAGCTCCTCTCCTCTATCATATAACCCTATATACCACAGAGCTCAGCTTTCTCCTCTATCATATAACCCTATATATCACAGAGCTCAGCTCCTCTCCTCTATCATATAACCCTATATACCACAGAGCTCAGCTCCTCTGTGTCTATCATATAACCCTACATATCACAGAGCTCAGCTGCTCGCCTCTATCATATAACCCTATATATAACAGAGCTCAGCTTCTCTCCTCTATTATATAACCCTATATATATCACAGAGCTCAGCTCCTCTGTGTCTATCATATAACCCTATATATCACTGTGCTCAGCTACTTTCCCTCTATTACATCCTGCTCTCAGAATGGAGAGCTTAAATCACCTAACACGTTCCCTTTAAGGGACTTCATGTAGTACTATTTAGAATCTAGCACATGGCTCTGGAAACTGGAAAATTACTTTAAGAGGACAATATCCTGATAGGAAGATGTTCTCCATTCAGGATTTACCGCTAAAAGCGCTATATACACTATTGTCAATGGATTCCTTCGTTACTTTAACATATTGTTTCCCAAGAATGACATAACCCAACATGGGACCCCTGCCTTCTGGATGCTACAAACAGCTCATCAGAGGGGCCACAGAACTTAAAGGGGTTTTATCGTTACAAAGATCATGTTTCAGATTATGGGGACAGTAAAAATAAGCACTTTTGTAATTGGGTTGCGTTACCTCTGTCACTTGGTTTAGCAGATATTAGCTTCTCTGTAAATCTGTATTCTGTTTCTGCTGTTGCTCTGTTGCTGGTCGGAACGCCCCCTGGTCGATTCCCTAGACAAAGACCCCCCAGCACTGTGGATTGGCTGGCTGAAATTTCATTCAGCCTGTTTGGGATACGCCCCTAGACAGGAAACGCCCGGCCACGCACCCTGCGCTGAGATTGGCTCCTGACACTCTGTGTTTACTCCCCTCTGAGCTGTTAAAATTGAAAGTGAAAACCAAGTCCATTGTAACCTCATCTCCCCAGCTCTAGGGTGAATGATCGCGCATGACTGCCCATGTTAACAGGCTTTTTGCCAATCGAGGTAGAATCACCTCCTCACAGGTTCCAGTCCTTAAGCTGCTACATTGAAAAAGGCGGTATCTGTTCCACAGCTACTGCAAGCCCCGCCTCTTATGACGTCAACATTTGTAGGTATAACATAGGATTTATGGTGTCTGCAAAAGCTGCTTTGTATAGTGCAGTGCTTACTGATTCCACTCTGCAAGATAAAGGTTAGGAGTTTCGAGCCCCAACATTTTTTTATTTTATTCTTTATAAATAGTACACATATGTAAATATATGAAAATAAAAGTGTAGAGACATCTATAATTTTATATATATACACACACTAAGCACCCCTATATAGTGTCCCATTGTCACAAGTAACTCTCGGTTCACATATTTGGATCAAAAGATGATAAGCTGCCCACTGACATCACGAGATCTCAAAATTGGGCAGTCCCAATCCTATCTTTAAACCTCTCAATTGAGCCCAATCAGGCACTCCGCGTGGGTAACCAACCTCCATTATTCAGAGAGAAAAAATAAAAGCTCCCAACCTGCAACCTGCCCCTTCTTATGACAGCCCTGTGAGAGTGGGCGGGGACAGAAACCCAAAATGAAAGCACCCCTTTCTTCCCATATAGGTTTAATAAATCAATGTACACCAAGTATGAACGTATTTCTGCACACAAAAACATTACTGAAAAAACAATGCAAACCTTGGTGCCACTGGCAGGGCTGCTGCACACAGTAAATTATACAGTACACACACAGACCGCCGCCAGCGGCACATTACTGCAAAAAAGTGCAATACACTACGAGGGAAATCTCCTAAAGAAGCATTTATGCATATCTATACATACATGAAAAAACTATTGAGACTCTCGTTCACATATTTTGATCAAGAGGATTGATTAAGCTGGCCCACTACTTTTCAAACGTGATTCTCAAAATCGGGCATATCCTATCCTATCATTTTACCCTCTCAATAGAGCCAATCAGGCCTTCTCTGCTGGTCAACCGACCTCCTTATTCATAGAGAAAAAATAAAAACACCCACTGCAGAGCGGCCCTTCTTAAGACAGCCTGTGAGAGTGGGCGGGACAGAAACTCCAAAATGAAGCACCCCTTCCTATTCCATATAGGATAAAATCAAGTGACAACCAAGTATAACGTTATTATCTGGCCACACAAAAACATTTCTGAAAAAGCGTATGCAAACCTTGGTGCCCCTGTCAGGCTGCGCACACATGATTATGTAACAGTAAACACACAGACCGCCGCCAGCGGCACAATTACTGCAAAAAGGGCAATACACTTCTGGAAATCCTAAACAAGCATTTATTGCTATTTATCATACATGAAAAAAACTTTGAGACACTCGTTTCACATACTTTGATCAAAAGATTATTAAGCGCCCACGTAGACCTTTTTCAACGAGATCTCAAAATCGGACAGTCCTATCCTACTTTACCTCTAATTGAGCCAATCAGCCATCTCGCTGTTCAACCGACCTCCATTATTCAGAGAGAAAAAATAAAAAGCACCCCACCTGCAAGCTGCCCTTCTTATGACAGCCTGTGAGATGGGCGGGGACAGAAACCCCAAAATGGAAGCACCCCTTCCCATCCCAAATCAGTTAAAATCACTGTACACCAAGTATAACGTAAGTTTCCTGCACACATAAACATTGCTAAAACGTATGCAAACCTGTCCACTGGCAGGGCCTGCGGCACACATTTTATGTACAAGTAACACACACAGAACCGCCGGCCAGCTGCCACATTACCAGCACAAAAGGGGCACAATACACTACGTGGAAACCCTAAAAAACCATTTATGCTATCTATCATACAATGAAAAACTTTGAGACATCGGATCATCATATTTTTATCAAAAGATGGATTAAGCTGGCCCACACTTTTCAAACGTGATCTCAAAATCGACAGTCCTAGTTTCTATCTTTAACCTCTCCAATTAGAGCCAATCCAGGCCCTCTCGCTGGGTCAACCGCACCTCCATTATCAGAGAGAAAAAATAAAGCACCCAACCTGCAACTGCCTTCTTATGACAGCCTGTTAGAGTGTGCGGGGGACAGAAACCCAAAATGGAATCCACCCCTCTTCCTTCCCATATATGTTAAAATCAATGTTACACCAAGTATAACAAATGTTTCCCTTTTCTGCCGCACCAAAAACATTTCTGAAAAAACGTAATGCAAACCTGGGTGCCACTGTCAGGGCTGCGGCACAAAATGTAATTTACATGTACACACACATACCCTCACGCCAGCGGACATTACAGCAAAAAAGGGCATTACACTACGTGGAAATCCCTAAAGAAGTCATTATGCTATCTACTTCAAACATGAAAAAACTTTGAGACTCCGGTTCCACAATATTTTGATCAAAAGATGATTAAGCTGCCCACGACTTTCCAACGTGATCTCAAAATTGCAGTCCTATCCTAACTTTACCACTCAAAGAGCCAATCAAGTGCCCACCTCGCTGGTCAACCGACATCCAATTATTCAGAGAGAAAAAATAAAAAGCCACGCCACCTGCTTCTTCTTATTGATCAAAATAAGTGAACCGAGAAGTCTCAAAGTATTTTTCATTGTTGATAGAAAGCATACAATGCTTCTTATAGGGATTTCCACGTAGTGTATTGGCCCCGTAGTCACACCAAGCACTTCCAACATATTGATACAATGCAATATATTTCGGGGGATGATACCATGATATTAGGGGAGCTATGTATGTGTATATATATCGATTATAGAGATTGACATATAAATTTTAGGTCTCTCTACATATGTGTAGAATTAAGGGGGTATAAAATATACTCTGTGAGGACTAGAAACTCCAAACCCCTTCGTTTTAAAAAGCAATACCATATCACTGCTCACTGGCTCCTACCCGTGCACCAACAGTCTAAGTAGTTACAAGCTGATCAGGGCCTTCTCTCAAAGCTGAGTGCTTCTATCCCAATGTTTTCCACTCACATGTCACTGACAGGAAGCAGAGATCTTTACTTGAGCTGACATTTTGTCCATGTAGTTGAGTAACGGTCTCTGCCTGTTTCATACAATTTGGTGAACACCACTGGAAGTTAAAGCTGCTGGCTTTCCAGCGTCATATGTGTTTAAACTAAGACATATGACAGGTGCTTGCTGGGTTAGGACCTCAAGGTGCAGACATAAGAAGCATGCAGGAGCTAGCAGAGCTGTTAAATCCATACAACACATCTGCATCCCCTGCTTCATAACAAAATGATGTCACAGTTCCTTCAGTGAGGGGACATCGCGCTCCTGGGAGGAGAGACACGCCTGCCTGACAGGAGAGACACTCCCTGGATTTCAAACTCAATCAGAGAAAATTAGCTTGAACAGCCCAAAACACTCAAACGATAACACCCTTTAAAGTTACATCCAATAATCTAGAAGATTTGAATGTCCAGCACAAAGATGGATTCTTTAATCCTGTATTAAAGGAATTGTCCTACAACTCTAATTAAAACAGTTAAGAGTGCCAAATAGAAATACAGAAAGCTAAGGCGTCTCCAGGTCAAGTCTATTAAGTACTATGCAAGTTTTAAAAGTTTTTTGTTGCAGACACCACCGCTTTCTGTACCACAGCAATGCAAACAAATGTGTTGTAGAAAAGAGACTATTCAATGTGGAATTAATGTAAAGTATTTCGGAATGCACTGCAATCGAGTCATAGAATGTACAACATCTCATTTACCCAATGAGCCTCATATATGAAAACCGTTTAACAATAACACTGTCCTTGTTGCCCATTGCAACCAATCAGAGCTACACAAGCAACCATTTAGACCTTCATAACAAACAATCAGAGCTCATAGGCAACCAATCAATATTTCATAAGCAACCAATCAGACTCATAGCAACCAATTAAACCTCATAAACAACCAATCAAGCTCAAAGCACCAATTTTAGACCTCATAACAAACCATTAGAGGCTCATAGCAAACCAATAGACTCATATCAACCAATCAGATTTCATAGCAACCATTCAGAGCTCATAGCAACCAATCAGAGCTCAGCTTTCATTTCCTAAACTGCTCTGGGCTAAATGAAAGGCTGAGCTCTTGATTGGTTGATATGGGCAACCAAGAGAGTCTCACTGTTAGGGGGTGTCCACAAGGTGTTCTTGCGGGGCATAATTTCACCGAAATATGCTCTGCAAATATGGTAAAAAGAATGTTACTGGTAAAATCACCGTCGTCATTCAGACAACGATTATTTTGCAATCGTATTTCTCGTGTAATGAACGGCCATAAAAAGAAGGGATTTGCCGAGAAATAGAAAGGTATATGAGGCAGAGAGCAGCCTTGCCTTGAAAGTACGCGCCGACCAGTGCGTACTTTCAACAGCACTAATGAAGGTGTATTGTGGCGCAATATGCTGTGTGATTGTACTTCTACGCCGTGTGTACTGTCGACAAACACATTGATAAAAAAAAATTACGAGATGGAGCCTGCTCTGTACAACCTAGGCACTGAATATGGGATGATAATAGATGTCCCTTGGGGTGGAGATGTAAATGCTTCACTGGGAAAATTAAAGGGGTTGTCCGGGTCATATTAATTAGGATACTGCTGCCTAGATTAAATGAAAAGCTTCTACTCCCCTCTCAGATGTGTTCCAGTGCTGACATTGTCCACCATCTTTGGTTTCATTCCTGCTTCAGCTGAACAGAAGTCACCGCTGCAGAGGTCACGTGCCATCACCTGATATCACCATTCAGAAGTAAACATTTTGAATGGAGATATAAATACATGGCACATGACCACTGTGGCCAATTGGTGTTTAGCTGAAACTGGTTTAGGTGGCGGACAGCAGCAATGCTGGAACGCAGACGAGAGGAGATGCGAGTATAAGTTTATTGTTTCATCAGGGCAGCAATGTCTTAAAAACACTTTATTAACCTTTTCATGCTCCATGACTGATCTACCCACCATGGAGGCGCTATAAGGGCATGGAGCGGGCACAGGCTGACTCCAATCCTGCCCATTTAACCATTTAGTAGATACCACTACGACGTCCAAATGATTAAGCTACAAGGCCATGGTAAGTTTTTACAGATTTTTTTTTAATTAAAAGTAGTAAAACATAATAAAAACTATGGGCCACATGCTGCTCGGACTGGGCCGCCGGGGGACCGGGGAGTCCCCCGTGTCGGCCCCCCCCCCGCCGAGCCGCTGTGGGCCCCGGATGCATGCCGTCGCTCCCCGGGGCCCGTATTGCCGCAACCGTCACTGAAGCCCTGACCTGCTTCCCGAGCGCCCCCATAGACAGGTCCCGGGAATTTTGGAGACTAATGTCCCGAATCCCAGAAAAGCGCGGTGGTCAAGCGGAAGCACAGCGCCACTAGCGCTGCGATCCACCTACAAAAATTTTTTATTTTTTAATTTTAAATTATTTAAATTTTATAATATTATTTAAATTAATAGTTGAAATATATAGATCTCCCTGGCAGGCCTAAGGCACTAAGCCTTCCTCCTGCCGGTGCGCCGTCCCCTACTGCTGACGAAGGCGGCGCGGTGATGTCAACATCACCACGCCGCCTATGCAGGGTGGCAGTACGGACCCAGGCGGCAGCAAGGAGCGGCGTGAGCCGGAGCCCCAGGAAAGTGGCTGATTTATATATATTTTTTAACTACCTACAGGGGGCCCTGACTACAAAGGGGGCCACTGACTACAAAGGGGCCCTGGCATACAGGGGCCACTGGATACAAAGGTGGGGCACAGGCTACCCAGAGGGCCACTGGGCTACTATTGGGCCACACAGGCTACTAGGTGGCCACTGGCTACAAGGGGGGCCCTGACTACAAAGGGGGGCCACTGACTACTATAGGGGGCCACTGAATACAAAGGGGGGCAAATGACTACAAAGGGGGCCACAGGCTACAGGGGGGCCACAGAACTACAAAGGGGGGCCACAGACTACAAAGGGGGGCCACTGACTACAAAGGGGGGGCCACTGACTACTAGGGGGCCACTGGCTATTAGGGGGGCCACTGGCTATTAGGGTTCGTATTGTCAATTAGGGGGGACACCTGTCTATTGAGGGGGGCCCTGACTAAAAAGGGGCCACTGACTACAGAAGGGTTGACCACTGGCTATAGGGGGCCACAGACTACAAAGGGGGCGCCTTACATACAAAGGGGGCCACGGCTACTAGGGGGGGCTACTGCTAACAAAGGGGGGCCAACTGGCTACTAGGGGGCAACTGGCTACAACAAAGGGGGGCCACTGACTACAAAGGGTGGGACTGCCTACAAAGGGGGGCACTGGCTACAGGCGGTCACTGGCTACTAGGGGGCCCACTGGCTACTTAAGGGGGGGCCAACTGCTACAGGTGGGACACATGCTACTATGGGGCCCACTGGCTACACAAGGGGGGCCACTGAGGCTACAGGGTGGGACACTGGCTACTATGGGGACACTGGGCTACTAGGGGTCACTGGCTTACAGGGGGGTGCACTGGCAACAGGGGCCACATGGCAACTAGGGGCCACTGCGACTAGGGGGGACACAGGCTATTAGGGGGACAGCTGGCTAAAGGTTGGGCTCCTGACTATAGGGGGGCCACTGGCTATAGGGGGTACACTGGCAATAGGGCCACTGGCTATTAGGGGGGGGCCCTGACCTACTAGTGGGACACTGGCTACTAGGGCGGCCACCTGGCTACTAGGGGGGGCACACTAATCTATTAGGGGGGCCACTTGCTACTAGGGGGGGGCCCACTTGGCTACTAGGGGTGACACTAACTATTAGGGGGGGACACTATCTATAGTGGGGCACACTGGCTACTAGGGGGGCAACTGGCATACTAGGGGGCCACTGCTATTAGGGGGGACATGTGGCTACACAGGGGGCCCCTGGCCCAACCTATAGGGGGCCCTGGCTACCTATAGGTGGGACCTGACTAACTACAGGGGGCCCTAAAAACTACAGGGGGCCCAGGATAACAACACAGGGGGACCCAGGCTACCTACAGGGGGGCCATCTCTACAAAGGGGGCCCTGGCTACCTACAGGGGGCCCTGGCTACCTAAAAGGAGGGCCCTGGCTAGTCTAAAGGGGCCCTGACCTACTAAAGGGGGCACTGTGCTTACCTGAAATACTAAGGGGGAATCTGACTACCTACACAGTAGCTAAAGGAGGCCCCTAACTACCTGTATTCCTACCTATAGAGGCCCCAAACTACCATGTATACAACCTAAAGGAGGCCCCTAACTACCTTGTATCCTATACTACCAAAAGGAGACACTCTAACTGTCTGTATACTACCTAAAGAGGAACCCCTAACTGTATAGTAAACCTAAAGGGACCCCTAACTGTCTGATAAGTACCCAAAGGGAGACCCCCTAACTGCATGTATAACTACCTAAGAGAGACCCCCCTTAGACTGCCTGTATACTACCTAATAGGAAACCCTAACTACCTGTCAACTGACCTAAAGGAGACCCAAACCTGTCTCTATACTACCAAAGGGAGACCCCTAACTGTATATACCTAAAGGAAACCCCTAACGGTCTGTATAGAACCCAAAGGAAACCCCCTAACTGCCTGTAATACAACCTAAAGGAGACCCCCTAACTGCCTGTTATACTACCTAAAAGACCCCTAACCTAACTGTAAAACTACCCAAGGAGGCCCTAAGGCCTGTTTTACCTACCTAAAGGGTCCCTAACTGCTTACAACAGGCCTATATCAAGAGGGACCCTAACTACCTACATCTTTAACCTAACTGGGGGAAACCACCAACCAACACAGCCTAACTAACTGGGGTCCCACCAACCTAACTTAAGCCTATCAACTTGCCCCCTAACTGGGGCCTGCTTATTCTCTACCTGGGCTATTTACCACCCACCATGTGGTGGCTCGAGTTTTGCTACCTCTTCCTAATGTGTTACCCACCAGCCTGCCTGGGGCTGGCCTACCAACTTATCCAGCGAGAGTCCTACCTACCTAAATAAGCGCCTATCTAGTGTACCTGGGGCTTCTTGCCCGACCCTCCAACCCTTTAGGATACTATGCTTGTACCCGCTCTCCCACCCCAGGGAGTTGTGGTACAGAGAGTTGAATAGTGAAGAATGCTGGAAAAATTGAGGATCAAAGATATATGTATGTAATTTCTGCAGAATGATTTGTGGCCGGGACAAGTCATCAAGACGGTGGAGGAATGGATGCAGAAGAAAAGGGACTGAAAGAACTACTCATAAGACAATAGAAACGACTCAATCATCAAAAAAGAAAAAAACATCTTCGATGAGTCCCTGATTTCAGGGATATTTTATTATGTTGTAATGTGATGGAGACCATGATCTGTTGTCTGAACACTATTGTAGTCATCTATATTGCGGTGTTGTATGTTATACCAAAGCTGGTGTCCTGAACCTCTATGTGGACTCTATAATGGTGGTGTTGTAGTATATCTAGCTGGTGTCTAACCTCAATGTGTTCTCTATAAGGTGGTTTTTGTAGGTTATACCTGTACTGGTTGATCTGACCCTCTATGTGTCTCTATATTGTGGTGGTTGGTAGGTTATACCTGAGCTGGTTTCTGACCTCAATGTGGTCTCAATATGGCGTGATTGTAGGTATATACCGAGCTGGTGTCAGACCTCTAATGTCTCGATATGCGGAGTATTAAAGGTTATACCTAGCCAGTATTGACCTCTGTGGAGGTCTCTATATGGTGGTGTTGAAAGGATATACCGGAGCTGTGTCTGACCACTATTGGTCTCTATATGGCAAGTGTTTACGTAATACCTGAGCTGGTGTCTGACCACTATGTGTCACTATAATGGCGGTGTTGTAGGTTATACCTGAGCTGAGTGTCTGACCTCATATTAGCTCTCTATTTGGTGGTGTTGGTAGGTTTATACCTGAGCAAGATGTCTGAACCACTATGTGGTCTCAATATGGTGGTGTTGTAGTTATACCGGACTGGTGTCCCTACCTCTATGTGGTCCTCAATATGGGCAAGTGTTGTAGGTTAAAAACCTAGCTGGTGTCTGGACCACTATGTGGTCTCTATATGTGGTGTTTTGTAGGTTATACCTAGCAGGTGTCCGTGACCTCTAAGTGGTCTCCTAAATGGCGGTGTTGTAGTAATACACCTGAGCTGGTGTCTGACCTCTATGTGGTCTCTATAAGGTTGTGTGTAGTATACTGATGCTGGTGTCGTAACCTCTATGTTGGTCTCTATAAGGTGGTGTTGGTAGGTTTACCTTGAGCTGGAGTCTGACATCTATTTGGACTCTATATGGTGGTGTTGTAGTTTATACTTGAGCTGATGTCTGAACACTATGTGGGTCTCAATATGGCGGCGTGAGAGTTTATATCTGAGCTGGGTGTCTGACCTCAATGTGGTCTCTAAAATGCGTGTGTAGGTTATCACGGAGCTGGGTCAAACCTCTATGGTGGTCTCTATATTTTGGGTGTTGTAGTTATACCATGAGCTGGTGTCGACCACTATGGTTGGCTCAAAATGCTGTGATAAGAAGGATAATACCTTAGCTGGTGTCCAACCACAATGTGGTCTCTAAAAATGTGAGTTGAGGATATCCTGAGCTGTGTCTGACCTCAAAGTGGACTCAAAATGGTGTTGTGTTTGTAGGTTTATCACCTGAGCTGTGTCTGACCCAATGAGGTCTCTATAAGGCGGTGTTATAGGATAGACCAACCAGTAATTTCCTGACCTCTTGAGTTGGTCCTCAATAAGGTGGCGTTGGAAGATATAAAAGCCTGAGCCTGATTTACTGACCACAAATGTGGTCTCTATATGGCGGTGTTGTAGGTATATCTGAGCTGTGTCTACCTCTATGTGGTCCTCTAAATGGCGTGTTGTAAGGTTATACCTGAGCTGGTGTCTGACCTCTATGTTGTCACTATATGCATTGTTGTACGTTAAACTGAGCTGGTTTATCGGACACTATTTGGACTCATATATGGTGGTGATGTAGGTTATAACCTGAGCAGGTGGTCCTGAACCACAAAAGTGGTCACTATATGGCGGTTGTGGTACTGTTATACCTGAGCTGGGTGTCTGACCTCTATGTGCTCACTATATGTGGTGGTTGTAGGTTATACCTGACAAGTGACCCTGACTCTCTATGTGGGTCTCTATATGGTGGTGATGTAGGTTATACCAGAGCTGGTAGTCTAACCTCTAAGTGGTCTCTATATGTGGTTTTTGTAGGTATATACCAGCAGGTGCCTGACCTCTATGTGGTCTCTATATTGCAGTCGTTTTAACGTATATACCTGAGCTTTTGTTCTGACACTATGTGTCTCCTATAGGGGTTGTTTGTAAAGGTTAAACCTGCGCTGGTGTCTGACCCTCTATTTGGGTCCTCTAATACGGGCGGTGTTGTAGGTTATACCTGAAGGCTGGTGTCTGACCTTTAGATGCTCTCTATATGGTGGTGGTTTTAGGTTATACCTGAGCTAGTGACTGACCTCTATGTGGACTCTATATGGTGGTGTTTGTAGGTTATACCCGGAGCGGTGTCTTACTCTAAGTGGTCCTCTATATGGCAGTGTTGTAGGTTTATACCTGAGCTGGTGTCAGACCACTATGTGGTCTCTATATGGTGGTGTTGTAAGGTTATACCAGCTGGTGTCTGACCTCTATGTGGTCTCTATATGGCGGTGTTGAGGTTATAGCCTGAAGCTGATGTCTGACCACTAAGAGGTCTCTATATGGCGGTGGTTTGTAGTTATATCTGACAGGTGTCTGACCACTATGTGGTCTCAGTTAGGCGTTGTTGTAGGAAATATCAGAGCTGGTGGCTACCTCTATGTTGTCTCTATATGGGCGTGTAGTAAGTTATACCGGAGCTGGGTGTCTAACCGCTATTGGTCACTATATGGGGGAGTTGTAGGTTATACCTGAGCTGGTGTCATGAGACCACTTATGTGGCTCTATATGTGGTGTTGTAGGTTAAACCTGAGCTGGTGTCCCTGACCTCTATGCGGTCACTATATGGCGGTGTTGTAGATGTTATACCAGTGCATGGTGTCTAACCTCGATGTGGTCTCTATAATGTTGGTGTTTGTAAGGTTATACCTGATCTGGTGTCTGACCCAATGTGGACTCTATATGGCGGTGTTGTAGGTCATCCTGAGGCCGTGTCTGACCTCTATGTGGTCTCTATAATGGCGTTGTTATAGTTTTAATACCTGAGCCAGATCAGACCTCTGTTGGTCTCTATATGGTGGTGTTGTAAGGATTATACTATACTAGATGCTGATGACTGACCACTAATTTGGTCTCCTAAATGGCGTATTGTAGGTTATAGCTGAGCTGTTGTCTGACCTCTATGTGGTCACTATATGGCCGGTGTTTGTAGGTATACTGAGCCTGAAATGTCTGACCCACTATGTGGTCTCTATATGGCGTGGTTGTAGTTTTATATCTGACGTTGTGTCTGACCCTCTATGTGGTCTCTATATGGCGTGTTGGTAGGTATATACCTGATGGCAGGTGACAGACCTCTATGTGGTCCTCTATATGGCAGTGTTGTCACTTTAAACCTTAGCAGGGGTTCTGACCATACAATGTGGTCCTCTATATGGTGGTGTTGTAAGGATATACCTGAGCTTGGTGTCTGACCTCTATGAGGTCTCTATATGGGCGGTTGTTGTTGGTTAGACCTGAGCTGGGGTCTGACCTCTATGTGCTCACAATATGGTGGTGTTGTAGGTTATACCTGAGCTAGGTCTGACCTCTATGTGGTCCCTCTATAGGTGGTGTTGATGTTATACCTGAGCTGGTGTCCTAAAACCTCTAGTGGTCCCTATATGTTGGTGTTTTTGTAGGTTATACCTGAAGCTGGTGTCCTGACCTCTATGTGGTCTCTATATGGCGGTGTTTTAGGTTAAACCTGAGCTGGTGTCTGACCTCTATGTGTCTCTTAATTGCTGTTTGTAAGGTTATACCTAGCTGTGTCTGACTCTATGTGGGGTTCTCTATATGGCGGTGTTATTTTGTATAGGTTATACCTTAGCGCAGTATCTGACCTCTGTTGGACTCTATAGGTTGTGTTGAAGGTTATACCGGAGCTGGTGTCTGACCTCTATGTGGTCTCTATATGGCAGAGTTTGTTACGTTAACCCCGTGAGCTGGTGTCTGACCACTATGTGGTCTCTATATGGTGGTGTTTTGTAGGTTTTTACCTAGCTGGTGTCTGACCTCTATGTTGTCTCTATATGCGGTGTGTAGGTTGATACCTGAGCTGGTGTCTGACCATTATGTGCTCCCTATAATGTGTTGTTTGTAGGTTTTTACCTGAGCTAGTCTCTGACCTCTATGGGGTCTCTATATGGTGGAGTTGTAGGTTATACCGGAAGCAGGTGTCCTGACCACTATGAGGTCACTATATGGTGGTGTTGTAGGTTATACCTGACTGGTGTCTGACCACTATTGGTCCCTCTATATGGCGGTGTTGTATGTTATTACCTGAGCTGGTGTCTGACCTCTATGTTGGTCTCTATATGGTGGTGTTGTAGGTATTATACCTGAGCTGATGTCTGACCACTATGTGGTCTCTATATGGCGGTGTTGTAGGTTATATCTGAGCTGGTGTCTTACCACTATGTGGTCCTCTAATGGCGGTGTTGTAGGTTATATCTGAGCTGGTGTCCTGACCTCTATGTGGTCTCTTTATGGCGGTGTAGTAAGGTTATACCGGAGTGGTGTCCTAAACCGCTATGTGGTTCTCATATGGGGGTTTGTAGGTTATCAACCAGAGTGGTGTCTGACCACTATTGGTCTCTATATGGTTGTGTTGTAGGTTATACCTGCGCTGGTGTCTGAACCACTATGTGGTCTCTATATGGCGGTGTTGTAGGTTATTACCTGAGCTGTTGCTGACCTCTATGCGGTCCTCATATGGCGTGTTGTAGGTTATACCTTAGGCTTGTGTCTAACCTCTATGTGGTCCTATATGTAGGTGTGTAGGTTTTAACCGTGAGCTGGTGTCTGACCTCTATGTGGTCTCTATATGGGGTGTAGTAGTTATACCTGAGCTGGTGTCTGAACTCTATGTGGTCTACTATATGGGGTGGTTGTAGGTTTATACCCTGAGCTTGGTGACTGACCATTATGTGTTCTCTCTATGGTTGTTTGTTTTAGGGTTTATACCTGAGACTGATGTCCTGACCACTATGTGGTCTCTATAGGTTGTGTTGATAATGTAATACCTGAGCTGGTGTCCCCCCCTGACCTCTAGTGTGGTCTCTATATGGCCGGTGTTGTAGGATATACCTGAGCGTGTCTGACCTCTATGTGGTCTCTAATATGGCGGTGTTGTAGTGTTATACCTGACTGGCTGTCTGACCTATGTGTTATCTCTATAATATGGTGGTTGTAGGTATGAAACCTGAGCTGGATCTGACCTCTATGTGGTCCTCTAAATGGTCGATTGGTATGTATGGTTATACCTGACTGTGGCTGACCTCTATGTGTGTCTCGATATGCGGTTGTTGTTAGTTTATACCTGATCTGGTTTCTGACCTCTATGTGATCTCTATATGGGGGAGTTGTAGTGTTAGTATATACCTGAGCAGTAGTCTGACCACTAAGTGGTCTCTATATGGGGTGTTGTAGTTATACCTGAGCTGGTGGTCTGACCATTATGTGGACTCTAGTATGGGCAGTTGTGTTAGCTTATATCCTTAGCCGTGTCTGGTGTTGTAGGTATAACCTGGGCTGTGTCTGACCTCTATGAGGTCTCTATATGTTGGTGTTGTAGGTTTATAACCTGAGCTGGTGTCTGACCTCATGTGGTCTCTATAAGGAGGTGGGTTGTAGGTTATACCTAGCTGTAGTCTGACCTCTATGTGGTCTCTATATGTCAGTTGTTGTAGGTTATACCTGAGCTGGTGCAAACCTTCTATTTGATCTCTATATTGCGTTGTTGTAGGTATTACGCGAGGAGCAGGTGTCTGACCACAAGTGGTCTCTATATTGGAGGTTTAGGTTATGACCTGATCAGGTGCCGTGTCCTGGTGTTGTATGTATATTTGGAACTAGTATAGTGGGCCATGCGACACTTTGTCCCCGAATGTATAATGGAGTTGCACGCCTGCCCGCTGTGATATGGGTTTCTACTGGTCTCTCTTCCTCCTTTTTTACTTCTTGAGGTGGTTATTTTAGACAGTGTTTCTCAACTTCATTCCTGTTCAGTCCTTCAAGACCCATGTCAAGTTTTCAGGATTTCACTCAGTAATGCACAGGTGATGGTAATTATTTGTCCATTGCATTTGTGGGAGATCCTGAACACAGTTGATATAATTACTCGTCAGTGCATTCTGTGGGAGATTCCTGAAAACATGACCTGTTGGTGGGTCTTGACTCTTGAGGGCTGGAGTTGAGAAACACTGTTTTAGAAAGTGTCGAGGTGTATGACCAGGGGAAACTTTGAGGTGCATATTGTTTGTGGGCAGGCGGGCTGTTTTGTAGTCCCAGTCCTGGGTTGCTCCTGAGTGAGGCAGGAGCACCATCCATGACACCAGTAAGGTTTAATAGTGGCCGGGGTCACCTCGGTGGGCACGACGCCATGCCCTCAGCTGGCCGTGCCCGGGCTGCCAATGACCGCACTCCACACAACAACTTTCAAAACAACTACTGGGATTTAAATTCAAACACGGAAGCGACTTCCTCGAAGCGTTGCATGTCGGGTATTGTAGTTCGTGCGCCGCTCAGCAGAATGGGTGACGCCCTCTCGTGAACTAGCTTCCCAGCAGCCTGTGCGCGGCCCCGGTGCCTGCTGGTGCGAGAATGAATCAGTGGCGTTGTCGTTAACGCCATATTGAGAGCAGAGGGGAGAAGCCAGAGCCTGGGAGCGCACGGGTCGTTGTGCCATCCTCCGCCATCCTCCTGTGCCCCTCACCTCAGCGCTCCGGCCGCCGCTGATACCTCCGGGGCACACTCCACCGAAGCTGAGGACGGAAGAAGCGAGCGGGGCGGACGGCCGGAGGCTGAGGAGGCAGCGTCGGAACAGAGGCCGGGGGAGCGGAGAGTGAAGCCACCTTGTCCGGCTGCTCGAGGGACCCGTCTGTGCCCGGACATGGCCTGTGGAGCCACCCTTAAAAGGACTATCGACTTTGACCCGCTCCTGAGCCCGGCGGCTTCCCCGAAGAGGAGGAGATGCGCCCCACTGTCCCCCTCCGGTCCCTCCCCACAGAAGTACCTCCGTATGGAGCCGTCGCCCTTCGGGGAGGTGTCCTCTCGGTTAACCGCAGGTAGGGCCTGCTTCTCGCGGGGAGGGGGGCTGTCCTGGGGGAGGGCCGGGCCTATGGGCGATCACAGGGGGGGCTCCGCGGCCATTGATTTGGAGGCTATTGTTCCCCCAGTGATTAGGCTGAACCAGGATGTGGCTCCAAGGTGAAACAATGCCCTGCTTAAAGGGGCACTCCGACCACTGCACCGCTCCTGCCTGTGGGGGCCCTGTGACAACCCTGCTGTGTGCTTAGTGCAGGATTGTTATACCATAGCAGAAATAGGGATGTATGTCCTGATCCTGGCAGTGTTGTCATAGGGAAATTGCATCACTCCTACCTGTGGAGGTCCCTATGACAACCCTGCTATATAATGATCAGTGCAGGATTGTTACACCATAGCAGAAATAGGGATGTGCGTCTATGACCATGTCCTGAACCTGGCAGTGTTGTCATAGGGAAATTGGAATGGTAACTGTGGGGCTGTTATCACTTGTTATAGGGGAGCTCCTGTGTATGGAGGACACTATGACAACACTGCTATGTAATGATCAGTGCATGATTGTTACACCATAGGAAAATTAGTGAATGTTATTTAAGATCTATTAATTCCTAATCCCAGGTAGTGGTGTCTTAGGAAATAAATGGTAACACTGTTGGTCTGTTATCACATATTAATAGATGTGGAGCTCCTGTGTATAGAGGTCCCTATGACAACCCTGCTGTCTGGGTGGCCTGCCATATTATGATCAGTACATGAGGGGTGTCTATGATTACTTTATACCATAGCAGAAATCGGGATGTACTTCCAGGAATATGTTCTAAGGGTTTAAAGCCTGGCAGTGTTGTCATGGGGAAATTGTAATGGTAGCTACGGCTGCTATCGCGTTTTATAGGGTAGCCCATGTATGTGAAGGTCCCTATGATAACTCTGCTGTCTGACTGCTCTTATCAGTACATGAGTCTATGAATACAGTTCATCATAGCAGAAATCGGGATGTACTTCCATCAATATGTCCTAATGGTGTAAAGCTGGGGACCCACTGGGACATACGCAGCAGTGTTGTCATAGGGATTTTATAAAATATACTTCAGGGCTGCCATCACTTGTTGTATGGAGGTGCCTATGACAACCCTGCTGTCTGAGTGCTTTTCTATGTTATGATCAGTCTATGATTACGTTACACCATAGCAGAAATCTAGATGTACTTCCATGAATATGACCTAAGGGCCTAAAGTGGGTGACCCTCAGGGGCACATGACTGGCAGTGTTGTCATAGGAAAATTGTAATAGTAGCTCTAGGGCTCTTATAACTTGTTATAGGGGAGCTCCTACCCCATTGTTCCTGGTATGTAAGGAGGTCCCCTGACCAACACTTTGTCTGTTCTGGATCAGTAATCTATACCATAGCAGAGATCGGGATATATTTCCATGAAAATTTTCCTGGGTTCAAAATAGGTGACCCTCAGGGACTTACGCAGCAGTGTTGTCATAGGGATACTATATATCATGACTGGCATCACTTGTTCTAGGGGAGCTCCTACCCTCTTCATTACTCTCCTTTAGTGAAGTCCCTATGACAACTCTGCTGTCTGAGTGGCTGCTGTTTTATGATGATTACACCATTGTAGAAATCAGGATATAAATCCATCAATATGCCATGTAGGTTTAAATCTGGGGGCCCTCAGGCACATGCCTGGCAGTGTTGTCATAGGGATATTGTAATTGATGCTCCAGGGCTGCCATCACTTCTCATACGTGAGATAAGGTGGATTGTCGATAATGTAGAGATTCGGAGGGTCCTTCTCTTTGGGTTGGGGGTCATGTGTGAGAAGTTACTGAGCCTTGCGTGGGGGGGTTGTCCGTGTCCTTTATGTAGCGGTAATGGAAAGGTCTCTGTACTTGCCGCGCCTCCCCGGTCTTCTGTTTAGTCTGCCACCTCTGAGCAGTGATTGGCTGTGGCGCAGTGACAACATGTAAACAGGGGAAGGGGAGTATAAGCTTTTATTTTACTGGGGGCTGCTGCTATTATTTCTATAGGAGGCGGACAACCCCTTTACCCATGGAGATAGGAGTTCCTCCAGCACATCCATGGCTATAAGGGGATGCTGGGAGTCTGATCCAGACCCCCACTCTGGTCAGTGCCCGCCCTTGCCACTGATGTGACATGGCGGCTTGCCTGACCAGTTTTATTGGGGTTAGTCCTGAGGCAGCACACCTGATACTGAGGCGATCGTAGGGAACCCCAATAATCCTCTACCATCCTAGTAAAGGGCGTGCAGAGTACTTCACTCCCCATGTGTCCTAATGACCGGTAATGTCAGGAGGAGACCCCCCTAAATAGGGTCCTGATATGCAGCGACCTTCCATGTCCTAATCCTGGGGAGGGGCTGTTAGGGCATGTCCCTATGGCACTGGTTTGCCGTTTTGCAGACCATCTGAAAACCGGCCGCAAACGAGCACAATGGGCTCCTATGGAAAACCCGTGCAGTAGTCCCCACAGCACGGGTTCTCCGCCCGGCGGTTTTTCTGCGCCGCCGGCAGCCGTGATAAACATTGTGCATGTTCATTCTTTGGACGGAATCTGTGCATGTCAATGGGAAGGGAGAGGGCAGTCCCCTTTCGGCTGTGGGGACTGCACTAAACAGGTCAAATAACGGTCCGGACCGGTATTTGTCCATTGCCGTGTAAACGGGCCCTTTCTCTTAGTGGTTCATGGCTGTAGGCAGCTTGCTTTGATGACGTTTTTTCAGGTTGTTGTAGGCTGTCACTGCTGTACCTCTCCTTTTATACAGAGGGGTTCTTGTTGAATTCCCAGGCGGGCACAGCATTGCAGAGGCAGTCCCTAAAGGTTCAGGGGGAAGGAGCTGCTTTGTGTTACCCCTCTGGCATCTATTCCCAAGTCAGGGTCTCAGGGCAGACTATAAACCGTGTTCCTGCTTCATTAGAGAGAGGGAGGCCTGCAGAGTCCCAGGAGCCTAGAAATAGTGTGCAAGTCACTGTCCTGTCTTCTCTGCTGCTGGAGTGGTGGCGGGGTGCTGCCTTGTGATGAGTATTCTGGGGGGACCTCAGCATAGGTATCACCTTGTGGTTTAGGTGAGCAGTCAGTAGAGAATATCCTGCCCGTCTATCTGCATACATGACTGGCACGAGGTGGCTTCTCACTAGGGGCAGTGGGAGCCTCAGGGCTGTCACATTAGTCTTCTGGATGCCATTGGAGGGTGGTTAGGGTGCCCGTGCCCTCTCTGGTGCTGGCTGCATCCTTTGGTAACGTGGAGAGCTGGTCCATCGACTTCAGGACCTTGTCCATCCCTGCTCTGCTGGCCCACATACAATTATGTGGGGGCAGAATTTGACCTGTGGCCTATCTGCTCAGGGCTTGTCACTAGAGTTTTCCGCTAACTGTAGAAAAAAGGCGTCATGGGAACAAAGCCGTACATGATTGGGCATTTGTTGCAGCAGGTTATTCTATATGGACACTATTACTACTTACTGGGAAATGGTGGATGTGAAATTTCCTGCTACAAAGGTAAGCAGTAGAGAAGGCTACAGTCGTGAAGTGGAGGGTGCTCTGCCAGAACGCAGTCAGGATGACCTCTAACCAGTAGTGTAGGGCCAGTGCGCGCTGTTAGCCGGGATGGTCAGCATCGTCTCGCATGCCTCAGTGGCTAGGTAGAAGCTTTTGCTGTGCTTTCTAAGGTATCACATGTTACATTGTTTCTTGCTGTGTGCGTTATGTTACGAACAGTCACCTTGTTGGCGATGTTGGAAGCATTAAAACATTGTTTCCACCATGGCTATCTCTAGGATATCAATCTGTCTGACGAGTAGGTGCCACCGGCTGAGACAAGCGCTGTGTTCAGCTGTAGTTGGAACTCCCATAGAACAGTATGGAGAGTCGTGCTCAAGTGTCACCAGCTCTCCATTCCCATGATGCATGTGGGTCCTAGATGTTAGATTTGCACCAGTCACACTACTGATCTGCCATCAAAGTGCATTTTACCCAGGTTAAATAGCCCCCCTCAACCTTCTATACACATGGAGGAAAAAGTCCTCCAAACCCAGTGGCAGACACCTCTAGTAGCTGCTAATCTTCATGTATCTAAATCTTGTTTTTCATGGAGATTAGCTGTGCGTTTGTTACCTCATTGACATTCCATGATTGAATTTTAATGAGGAAGTGACCCGGACTGCCCGAGGCACTTTATTATCGCCACGTAACATGCGCCCTAAAATGGACGTGTTAATTCTGAGACTGCGCCTGAACGGCTACGCTGATTTGACATACGGCACAGTGTAAATCGCTTTCCGCTCGGTTTGGAGGCAGATTCTGGGTACGGAATCCATGGCCAGCATCGGGGTGTGAACATACCATGAGACTCTGAGCTGGACAAATCCCAGGAGCCAGGTAGCCAATGCTTCAGAGGTCCTTACTGCTTGACTGCAAGGTGTCAAACTAGCTCCTACATTGGTCACACTGGCTACTTAGGGTATGTTCACACGTGTATAGTACGCGCCGCAATACGCTGGGTGTTTTGGAACGACGTGCTGATCAGTGCATAATTCCAAAGCAGGGCCCCATAGACATGCATTGTCAGCCGCGCTTATTCGCCACTAATAATTGACATGTAAACCCTCCCCCCGCGCATACACTATGATCATAATGTACACATGGGGGGGGGGGGGGGGGCGTGTGGCGACTCATAATCCATAGCTCTCTGAGCGCTATGGATTACCGTAATTGTGCCGCACATTTTGCCACGTATGAAGCCCAATATGCGGCGAAATGCGCGCCCAAATAAAGCCGTGTGAGCATGTTTACACGGTGTTTGTTAAATACATATTTGGGTACGTTTTATTGACCCAAAACCATATTTAACAATGCTCAAGTGTGATTGCATATACAGTTTAGGTATTGCAAAAACGTCTCCAAGATGCTGTGTGAACATACTCTAACGTTACAGTATCTAAAGGGGCACTGTTCAGAGCCTCCTATATGTAGAAGGGTTTGAATGGATTATGCATTGTCCATTGGGATAGTCTGGTAATATTTGATCAGGGGTTTTGACAGCAGATGCTGTCGCTCACTGTCCAACAGTTTCAGTGGTTCCTCTGGCACAGTGGCTAGTATAAGGGTCAGGCATAGGCCGGTGCTCTGTGGGTCTGCAGAGTGACCCTCTGTGTTTGTGTGCAGTGCCCCGTGTGTGATGCTCCAGTGCTGCCCCCTCTGCTGGTTATTACTTGGCTGCAGGGACAAAGTACCAAAATACCCACCTAATGCTGAGGCAAGGGATTAGAGCAGAAGGTACCATTCAGTGATCACATCCGTTTCCCTGTCTGGATAAAGGCTGGTGATTGGTTGTACTGTCCCTATTGGAATCCGAAGCTCAACAGTAACAGGCTGGATAGATAACCTGCTGTATCTTTTAAGATGTAAGAAATCTGAGTATGTATTTGTCCATGCTCCTTATTTACCTTTGCCTACATGTTGTAGTCAATGAGAAGAGAATACTCCTGCCATGTGTTTCAGTGGAGATAAGGTTGCGAAAATCAAAAAATATCTAATGTGGTTAAATGGATTGTCTGGGTTTTTTCTATTTTGTCTCGGCAGCAACAGTCATTTTTTATTTTAAATAAAAAATAAAAAAAAAGTCCATCGCCTTTCGTCTTCACCTCCGTTCCAGCGCTGCCTCTTTTGGTATTCTCCCGGGTCTCTACTTCTGCCTGCAGTCAGATGGTCATCCCCGCTGATTGCCTGCAGGGGGCACGTGCCACAGTTTGACGTGAGCGGTGATGTCAGGTATATGTGACCACTGTGGTGGGAGTAAGCAGAAGACCTAGCAGAGGTAGCGCTGGAGTGGAGGCACAGGTGAGGGTTTTTTCTCTTTTGTCCCAACAGCAGTCACTCATTCTAAATCGGGGCTCATTCTAAACTCCCATCATGCCCACTGTTATAGATGATACAAATGCATGATGGGAGTTGTAGTTTCCCAACAGCTGGAGGGCCGCAGTTTGAGACCCCTGTTCTAAATAGATCCAGACAAGCCCCCTAGGCATTGTGTCCAGCTCACCTTTATACGGTAGCTGACACGACTGCAGAGAACGTTCCAGGCTGCACTGACCTGCAGGTCATCATGAGGCGTGTGACAATCTGAGGCTTGTGCCCCAGAGCTTTGATTCCTCCTCCTGTACACCCCATCCCATGCAGGAGGTCCCAGAACCTCATCCTAGCAGGGGTTTAGTCACCAGCTGTGGTTAGCAACACATCTAGTAACTTCCTGTCCAGTTTGAGAAGTTGCTTGTTATGAGGCAACAAGGCTCTGTCCACACCATGATTCCTTGACCATCTATGTATCCTGTGAGCGGACACCTCGTTTAGTTTGGGAGGGTCGCCCTCATTTCAGCGGGGTATACATACGGTGTACTATGAGAAGCATGGGTCGCTCATGTTGGCTACCAAGAGCTGGAAACATTGGTTAAATGTTCCTCCTTTCTTTGCAGAACAAATCCTTTTCAACATAAAGCAGGAGTATAAGCGCATGCAGAAGAGGAGACATCTAGAAAGTAGTTTTCAGCAAACAGAGCCCTGCTCCAGTGAAGGCCAGCCGCATCACTTCCTGCCCGCTGGGCACAATGTACCCGGTAAGTAAATGCTTGGAAGGTGTTCAGTTATTGGGACCTGATAGACTTTTCTGGCTTTACTGTATCTCCTGGAGACCTTCCTTAGTTTTGTTCTACAAGGCCTGTGGTTAAATGGGTTGTCCCATTGAGCTCTCTTCAGGCTCACCTTTCCTGTGCCGGCAATGTGCAGTTCTACAGCAGTGACTGACAATTCAGCTCTGCTACCTCCTAAACCTAGCTGACATAACTGATGGAGAGGTGACACTCTCCAAGCAGGATGTCTGGCTGTAAATGGCAGCAAGAAGAAAACCTAACAGGCTGCCACAACACATTCATTGCTGAGTGACTGTTATCTTTGTAATGTCACGTGCTCTCCAGACCTGCTGCTCACAGCTCAGCAACGCTAAAGGTTAAAGTTTTTGTCAGTAAAAAGCTAAGATCAGAGAGTGAGAAGCGAGCTCGGGCAGCAGGGAGTAATGTCATGGTGGTGAGAGGGGGTTGAAGCAAAAGTCAGAACAGTATTTGGGAATCTTTCTTTACCTTCATGTATAAAGCTGATCAATGAGATGGGAATACCCATTTAAAGTAACATCAGTTGTGAATGGCCAGGGACTGTAAATCAAAGCAGAACTGGCTGTCATATCCAGAACATATATTAAACGTTTGTAGTGGATAGATTCGTGGCCTCATGATAAGACATTATCCACTCGTGGGTGCGAATACCAAGGCGATAAGTTTTCACCGTCCTGTGTGACACCCTGTGCTTGAAGAGAACCTGTCAGGTGGTTTGTGCTGCCTTCTCTGAGCAAGCTGTGATAGAGGGAGAGAAGCTGAGCTCTGGGATATATAGGGTTATATGATGGAGGAGAGAAGCTGAACTCTGTGATATATAGTGTTATATGATAGAGGAGAGGAGCTGAGCTCTGGGATATAAAGGGTTATATGATGGAGGAGAGAAGCTGAGCTCTGGGATATATAGGGTTATATGATGGAGGAGAGAAGCTGAGCTCTGGGATATATAGGGTTATATGATGGAGGAGAGAAGCTGAGCTCTGGGATATATAGGGTTATACAGTGGGGGAAAAAGTATTTAGTCAGCCACCAATTGTGCAAGTCCTCCCACTTAAAAAGATGAGACCTGTAACTGACATCATAGTTAGACCTCAACTATGAGAGACAAAATGAGAAAACAAATCCAGAAAATCACATTATCTGATTTGGAAAGAATTTATTTGCAAATTGTGTTATATCTCCTTTGTTGGCAATGACAGAGGTCAAACGTTTTCTGTAAGTCTTCAAAAGGTCAGCGCACACTGTTGCTGGTATGTTGGCCCATTCCTCCATACAGATCCCCTCTAGGGCATTGATGTTTTGGGGCTGTCGCTGGTCAACACGGACTTTAAACTCCCTCCAAAGGTTTTTTATGGGGTTGACATCTGGAGACCGGCTAGGCCACTCCAGGACCTTGAAATGCTTCTTACGAAGCCACTCCTTTGTTGCCCTGGGGGTGTGCTTGGGATCATTGTCATGCTGAAAGACCCAGCCACATTTCCTCTTCAATGCCCTTGCTGTTGGAAGGAGGTTTTCACTCAAAATCTCACGATACATGTCCCCATTCATTCTTTCATGTACACGGATCAGTCGTCCTGGTCCCTTTGCAGAGAAACAGCCCAAAGCTTGATGTTGCCACCCCCATGCTTCACAGTAGGTATGGTGTTCTTTGGATGCAACTCGGCATTCTCTCTCTTCCAAACAAGATGAGTTGTGTTTCTACCAAACAGTTCTGCTTTGGTTTCATCTGACCATATGACATTCTCCCAATACTCTTCCAGATCATCCAAATCTGGTGGATTTTAAAACCGATCATAAAAAATCCATGCTATGTAGACTACAGCGCAGATTTTCTATTGCAGTCTACACCGCACAATGTAGTATCGGATTCTAAATGCTGAATCTGACGCTATTGCTGTGCTGTGTAGACATTGTCTTACTCAGTAATACAAACCTAAATATCACAGCGCTCGGCCTCCCTCCCTCTATCACATCCTGCTTGCAGAGCAGCATAAAGCACCTGACCGGTTCTCTTTAACCACTAGTAAAGCTCCTTGCACAAGCAATCTGTACAAACATTTCTGTAGTCTGTTGTCAGTGTTGACACGACCTAATGTAGAGCACATAACATGTGCTGAAGTGTAAGTATCCCTAACCTTTTTTTTTCCCCTATAGTTCTGCATTTTTTGTTTACGTCGGGCTAGTTCAATATCCTATTTGTCAGCTCACCAGTGCTGCTCTACAAGAGCGAAGTTGAAGGGTTTGACGTGTGCAGCTGTTTTACACCCTCTGGAAAGCTTTCAATCCAAAACTAAGGGCCACATGTATGAAAACGGTCTAGGTCTAAAACTCACTTTGTTGCCCATAGCAACCAATCAGAGCGCTCCTTTCAGTTTCCCAGAGCACTATATGAAATGATAGGTGCTCTAGTTGCTATGGGCAACAAAGTGAGTTTTAGACCTAGACCGTTTTCATACATGTGGCGGTCCATCCACCCTTCCCCTCAATATTGCGTTTCTTTAGACTGTTTAGTGTTGTGCACCAATGAACGTGGCCTTTAGCATTGCCACTTATGCGCTCTGCTTTTAGGGTCTCTCTGGGTCTTCTAAAGGGTGTACAGGAATTGGTTGTTAAATAATCCAGCTGAGAATTCTATTTAATGGCAGAACAAGTAAAGCATGACTCTTTGTTGTTGAAGGAACATCAGTAGCATCACCACTGAGGAAGGAACAGCCACTGTTTACTCTGAGACAGGTTGGAATGATATGTGAACGTCTCTTAAAAGAACGAGAAGATAAAGTTCGTGAAGAGTATGAAGAAATTTTGACCACAAAACTGGCAGGTATGACCAGCAAAGACTCCTATAAAGAATAATATGGACAGAAGATCCCCAGGGTTGAAATGTAGTTTGCAAGCTGTCATGGCTGCACATGGCCTTATGCAGAAGAAGTGTGTGGTGTGGTTGTTTCTTTTGGTAGTTTTTTTTTTTTTTTTTTTTTAAGCTTTTGTAGCTCTTTTTTCATTTCTGCATCCAGTTTAAGTTATGGGAACATGCTTGCTCACTTCCAGACGCTGAGCACCTATGCGGATCAGAAGCTGCAAAGCTCCTGTAACAAGCTGTGTACCTCTGTCTGGAGGAGCATAAGAACAGATTTTTAACCTCTAGAAGGGCCACCTGATCTTATATGAAACATAAGTGTCTGAGTGTTCCCGACATGATGTTCTCATAGGTTCAGTAGTCTTTATCAGCTTGCCCAGCTGTTTGGAGAACTGTTTTCATTTTGCAAGGGTTTTCGTGGTCAGAAGGGTTTTGTAAAGAACTGCAGTTTCACAGATATTGCCACTTTATGAAAATGTAGGCATGCCCCTCCATTCAAAGTATTACGTTGTACTGGAATTACTGTCTTTATACACATAAAACCAGATCTGCTACATTGCACAATCTGCTGCCCAGCATGTTAAAGGTCCCATCAGAGACTGAGGGAGATGGGAGACACTGAAGAGAAGAGGCATGTGGTGTCATTTCCGGTACTACATGTTCAGAGTACACGCAAGTTGAGATGAAGTCTTAGTCATGTGTCTGTAAGACTGGCTGGCAGAGCCTTATCTCTTACAGAATCTAAATTAGCAATACATCTTACTGCATGTAAACCATTTACGAAATATTTACCAATTAGGAACTCCCCTTTTAAATTTAGACCCTATGTAAGCAAGTTCAATTATTAGACAGACATCCATGCCAACTAATGTATAAAGTTTGTTGTCCAGCAGAGAACCAGCGTAAATGTGCCCAAGGTAGGGGAAAATAGTTATTTGCTTACTTGTCCCCCACTATTACTGCTTTTGGAGCTCCCTGGGAGGCGCTCCTCTTCTGGGCCCTCATCCGACACACAGGAGAGGTTTGTGCTCCATTCAATTACAATGCAGTGTAAGCGTTTACTGTGTGTCAGGACCCAAAAGTGAAGAGTAGCTCCAGAGCAATAGCGGTAGGGGACAGACACCCTGAATCCGTCTCGGACTAATTTTCTTCTGTTGGAAAATCCATTTGCTACATTAAAGGGGTGTTCCGGACTGTAAGGGTGCGTTTACATGGCAAAGACCAAATACCGGTCGGATTTCCCAACCGGTATTTAGTCTTTTTTTTTTTTTTTGGGCACGCGTGGGGGTGGCTTTTGTCCGGTTTGCGGATTAAAACTGTCCCCCTTTGCACCCGCTTGTTCATGTTATGCCTGAAAACCAGGAGGAAGAAAGAATATGTTCTAAGTTTCTCGTTACGCTGGCAGTGTCAAAAACAGTGGCGGAAAATCCGTGCAGTGGGAACTGCTGCACGGATTTTCGATTGAAGTCTGTGGGAGCGTTGCATGTCAGTTTTCAGATGGTTTGTACAATCGCAAACCGTCTGAAAAACCGACCAATAACCCTTGCTGTGGGGACGAGACCTAACATTGCTCATTTGTTCGGATATGAGTAAAATAGAAATTCTCGTACTTGCCTTCCGGACACTCCCGGCTGCCGATGCATTCATCCTGAAGCACTGAACGAACTTCATTCACCTGACAACCGCAGCCAATTACAGGCCAGAGAGGTCACATACACGTGATGATGTGGCCTGTAGTTGGCTGTAACATGAGCGATGGACGTTCACTGCTTACTTCCTGGTTGAACGCATCGGCAGCTGGGAGTGTCTGGGAGGGAAGTATGAGTCTTCTATTTCGTACACCGACAGACAAAGCGGCAATGTTGGGGCCCGGAACACCACTTTAAGGGAGAGTTTTGCCATTCATATTTTAAGCAGGAATAGCTCATATGATTAAAATGGACTCCGATATGTCTGAGCTGCCAGTAGTGTAGTTTAAGTTTGTTCATATTCTGTGAATTCCTGGATAATTTTCTCACATTCTTCTCTTTAGAACAATATGATGCTTTTGTGAAGTTCACGCATGACCAGATTATGCGACGATATGGAGAGCAGCCTGCAAGCTGTAAGTATAGTTCAAGAAAATAAGTCTTTTTTTTTTTTTTTTTTTTTTTCTTTGCAAATAAGAGAAAAAAAAGCCACTCAAAAAGCTCTTGTATAAATAATCTTTATTTATATAGCGCCAACATATTCTGCAGCACTTTACTTTAATTGGTAGGGTATAGGTACAAAGACCTACATTGCACAATGAAAAGCTACTTACAGATGAGACACAAGGTATGAGGGCCCTGCTCGCAAGAGCTTACAATCTAAAAGCGAATGTGTAAAGGAAGCAGAATGAGGTCATAAACAGGATGTGGATTACATCTGTATCATCACATCTCTGAATGGGGCAGAGCTGTGGTGGCGGACGGTACATAATCAAGCATGGGGTAAAAGCTTTTGTGGATTTGTATAATGTGACTCGCCAAGCCCAATACCATCAGTTTAGTTTAATTACATGTTAGAGACTTGGATCCTCTTGGGACAGGAATATTAGGTTTCCAGTATCAATGATATAAGGGCAGCTGCAACGAAAACTGGTGTTTTGCCATTGTAATTCTCCATTAGGTGGTGAAGGACATCGGTCACTACTCCACACTCCTTTGGAGACCTACGGTGTCATTGGCTATACAAAAAATGGACTTCATTTAGGTTATGATGTTCGGAGCTAGGAGAAAGACGCTTGCTCTGGGATCAAGATTTCTAGGTTATTGTGCTGATGCGGAAGGGAGTGGAGCAGAACTACCTCGATTTGCCCATGTTTTAACTCAAGTCTTGTTTTCTCTGCAGATGTCTCCTGAATTGTTCCTTGCCTTTCCCGGCTGTTCTCCCTGTATTGGTTATGAATTGCAGCAAGGCCATATTTCCCTACCCTGTGAACACAGCTTATTTCAAGCTTCTGTCAGTGGCAACCACTCTTATGCAGCAACTGGTTTTCGAGTGCTCCCTGATGTCAGTGCCACCTGGATGTGGATCTATGCTACCTGTATTAATATACCAGTGGCCTCATTGCTGTACCATTGAAATCTGGCTTTTTTTTTTGTTAATGTTTTAAAATGGATTAAAGCTGGTGTTCAGGAACATGCCCCGTACCTGTTGTATAAAGCAGTCATCTTCTTGACACCTTTTCAGTGAGGTTTTAAGAATTCACTACAAACACAGCGTCCACTGTCATGACGGTGGCATAAACAATGGACATTTTTTTTTAAAATGACATATATCGGATCTAACTCTGGAGAAAAAAAAAATAGGGCATGTGCATTTTAAAGAACTTTTGCGGGGGAGGTAAAAGATTTTTTTTTTTTTTTTTTTTTTTAGTTTTTTATTTATTCTATCAGTCTTTAACAAATGTTTAATGCATTTTTTCTGTCTTTCATTGTTTAACTGCCTTGTAGTACTGGAATTTAGTTGGTAAATAAAAAATGTACAACAGCTGTGGGTTTTTTTTCTTCCCTTTTTCTACAATATGTAACAGTAACAATAGATATACGATGAATGTTGGGAAATAGGATTTCTCCCTTTTGTAGAATCATCTTGTTTATATCATGTCTTTAAATTCATACACGATATAAGTGTACCCTGCCAGATATGGACTACTGGTACAGTTATTACCTGTGCTAGGCCAATTGAGAAGTCCTAAAATCGTTAGAACCTAACATTTTAGTACTTGGGCCTGCAGTAATAGGCCATTTGACTGAGCTGATTAGCGAAGGGCACATCAGGGGCAAGTTATTTTCATGTTTGTCAAGAAAGGCTGTAGAGTGGCACAATTGTATTATTTTAGCATTTAGGGCATATGCATTACATAAGTTTATTCATTAGGGTCCAAAAGTCTACAGCTATGTTCACGCAGTGGATCTAAAGAAAGAACTGAATGCAGATTTCACATCAAAATCCGCTTGTATGGGCAATCGGCTGTGGTGTTGACACTAAACTGCAGCACAAATCCCAACTCCCCACTGCGGATACGAAGTGTCAGACAAAAAATTGACTTGTTGATTCTTTGACTCAGATTCCTTATTTGTCATGTATGAATGGGGCTCAACCATGTCCAAGTCCGTGGCAAAAGCTGCTAAAATCCACAGCAGAAATCTGAAGGGATCACCTTGGATTCCACATAGGATTATTTAGTTTAGAAAAAGCGGAGGTGAACATGCCCTAAGGTCGTTAAGTGTTTAAGGGAATAATTTCGCCAATTTTTTTTTTTTTTTTTTTTTTTTACTTATTAAATCAAGCCCCTGATACATATTCTTTTCCTCTCAGTCGTTTTTATTTCCTGATTGTAGATTTCTCTATTCGGCCGTCTATATACGATTGTGGGGGGAAGACATTCTTGCTTGCACTGCTTTATCAGCAGTCAGAGAGATACTTTACAGCAGCTTCATGCCCATAGGATTCTTAAGACAGATTGCTGTCCCATAGACTTGCTATAGGGAGTTTTTCACTGTGAGGGGGAGAGGGGGGGCGGTTACATCTCCTCTTGTGACTGGTGGATCCTGTGTTATCTGTACACAATGGTGTCTCCTTTCAGCTTGACCCAGCTTTCACTGATAATGAGCACACTGCTGAAAATCTCAAACATAACAGGAAGTGTCAGATGATTATTAGGCCTTGTGACCAAAGTGAAAACGGCAAGACTTAAGAATTATAAAAAAAATATTGAAAGTGATCTGGAAAATTAAAAAAAATAACCCAAAATTCCTACAAAATGTGTTTAACATAAAAATGTGAGAACCAATAAGTCATTTTTTGATGACACATTACCTTTAAACAAAAACCTCAAAATCCTGCATTCTCTCTAGGCCACTAGTTTTACGGTGATTTGTGCGATTACAGAAACGGGTAAAATGTTCCAACATTGTCAGAGACTGTAGTATTTGATCTTGCTATTATATATAATTATATTAATAATTTTATATATATATACACACACCTCCACACTACCTCATGGCATTCTCTTTGGCATGAGTGAGTAGTATCTGTGACAGAATGTTTCTTCTTCCTAGTAAGACATAATACCTCCAGTTTTTGTTTGCACCTGTGGCATTTATATGGTCTTGTTAAGGCCTGGAAGTGAGGGAATTGTTTTACACTGGGTAAAAAGTGGCCACATCAGGGCAGATCATTGACTCCTCTAACACCTAATAAAGTTTAGAGAAATTGTTGACAACTGTTTTTGTCTATACCTTTTAGTAAAGCTTGTACAAACAAAACTACTGTTTTCTGTTCTGTCATAACAATATATCTTTCCTTATATCATCTGAGTGGGGTAACTTGTCACCTTGTAAAGTCACTGCTATATTATGGTATGTTGGAAAACTTGATATAAATCGGCAGCTTTTAGAGCAGGGACATTGCTACTTATTACTTCTATTTTGTATGTCTGAGCAGGGTTGTTTCTACATCATGTGCACAGATTTGTGCAAGCCCCACTCAGATATGTGAACATACCCTAATATTGGATTTTTCACAGACTGACTTTCATCAGTTTCATCAAAAACATCTGACTGCTGTGCTTGTCATCGAGGGTTTTGCCACCAAGTATTAAGTCTTGATTGCCAGAGGGATCAAATACTTATTTCTCACTGCAAAATGCAAATAGATTTATATGATTTATAAAATGTGATTTTCTGGATTTTATCTCTCTCAATGTTAAAATTAACCTACCCTTAAAATTATAACTGTTCATGTCTTTGTCAGTGGGAAAACGTACACAATCAGCAAGGGATCAAGTAACTATTTCCTTCACTGTATCTTGCAGATCTGTGAAAAGCAATAGGCACTAAATACTCCTCAGAAAAAACAAATTATTTGTTGTAAATACACCCAGAAACCTGGATCTTTAACATCTTTATGTGGCTGTGCACCTAAATTTAGGGTTTTGGGCCCTGGTTGTCATGTTCTTACATGACATTATGGAATTACCAATGTCACTAATCCCACAGTGCATCATTCTTTGCATTTTAGAGATCCTAGAACTATAGAGCACGTAGCTTACATTACTATACAGGACCCTGTTTCAAGCCAGGAAACTCATAGCTAAGAAATGGATTAATGACCACACTCCCCCTCTGCCAGAATGGATTCATTGCACTGATTTATAGCCACTAAGCTACCCTTGGAAAATTCCAGAATATATGATCATTGTGGTATCACTGTCCTTGCTCCTATGTTAATGTATAAATAACATGGTCTACAACTGGACTACATCTTTGCCATTATATACCCTTGTTCATGGACCCTATACTTTCACTTGTGCATATACGTCATTATTTTTCCATCGACCTCTAAATGCTCCCCGTGTTCCCTATGTATGTCAATCCAATTTTCTAGTGAAACACTCACAATAGACAATATCACCAGTGCTCACAACAAATCATTTCATAAATGAAATTAAAGGGTTTGTCACACTACATTGATTCATCATACCACAGTCCTGTTTTCTTGCTTTCATTTTTGAATTCAGGGATGTGTTTACTGGATACTACTGGCCTGCAATGACGAGCTGCTGAGGACACCAGGTCTGTAGCTATAGCAAAAAGCCTATCGGGAGAGATCAAACAGGTCTGTAGCTATAGCGACCTGAGAAGCTGCTGAACCCCATACAAGAGGGGATATATAGGAATAGGTAGGACACTGTTAATGGACACATATTGCAAAGTGAATTGTTTTTACAAGATCTTTAACATAAAAAGCAATCCTTGTAGTGAGACAACCCCTTTAAAGGACTTTTTCTATTTTTAACGGAGCCTAGGGTGACCAATGGTGATGATGCCTTTTGTGAATGTTTACCTCACTTGAAAATTGGATTGCTCTATTAACCATTACACTGATGGTGGATAAGGTGGCGCTGCAAACCCAGCTGAATTATTCTTAAAAAGTGTGTTGAATTGCATCCAGGGTTGTGTAACGTTCTAGGGTAAGTGTGTTGTTTGCAGTGGGCATATTTAATTCTGTTTTATATTGATATACAGTGATTCCTCTAGTTACAATGACCTCAGAATGTAATATTTTCACCATACAATGGTCTTTGCTAGAACATTGTATCTTGAAACCACACTCCCCATACAATATCAGACACTGTAGATTTGCAGAACATGTGACTGGGAGAGCCAACCAATTATGAACATTTTATTTGCAACATCTGTATTACAGTCTGACAGTTTGACAGTCTAGTAGCACATCTCTACAGTACAGTGCAGTACTACATGTGCTGCACTGCTCTTTACATGTGCCAGGATGAGCGGCTCCCTTGGGCACCAGGTGAGAAGGACCTTAAAGGGGTTTTGCCACGATGTAATGTTGATGTGGAGTCCCCCAAAAATGGGTATTTAATCACTTTTTAATATCTGTGATTACAAAAATTGCAGCCTGAGAGAGCTACAGGCTGCCTTACCTCCCCTTATTTTACTTAAAAGCTTCATTAGATAGGACCTGACAAGAGCTGCTGGCCGGCTGGAGAGAGAACACTTCTTATCTGATGAAAGGGAGCTGAAGAAGCTTTCAAGGCACCGGGTAGAATATGTTGTCTTTTGTATACAGAATCCACTAGTTGTAGTGTGATTATCTGAGTAGATCCCTGCTTTATCTGATGACAGAGAACATGAAGAAGCTTTCCAGCTGCTGTGGAGAAAAGGTGTTGTCTTTTGTATACAGAATCCACTAGTTGTAGTTTGATTATTTGAGTGAACATTTCACACGACCCCTTATGCACAGCTCTGTGCTCTGGCTGTGTCTCTCAGCTCAGCGTGGCTTGTTTACAATTGCTTCTTAGCAGATAAGGCACATCCTGGCAAAACCCCTTTAATTTTTTTTTCTGGTATAAGGTACCCAAAGACAATTCTGTTCTCTAAATAGAAAGTGATTTCCAGCTTCCAGCAGCTCTAATATGTGTAAGGACTTTCTTTATCTTTATTTTATCTGCTCCATTTTCCTTTAAACTTCATTTTGCATTCAGTATGGTGACATTTTGAGGCTTTGAAACTAATTACTAGTTCTCCATAGAGCTGTGCTCCCAACATACAATGGACATCCCAGAATCAATTAATATTGTATGTTGAGGGACCACTGTACTAGGAGCACCTTTTTTTGTCTTCATTTGTAGTGACTACACTAGTAAAATTTTCCTCTGTATTTGACTTTGTGATATGCGCTATGGGTCCAGGTTTAATTTTCTATATATTTTTTTTTTTATAAAATAGATTTATAGAATGTGATTTTAAATTTGGTTGCAATCCATACTAAATAATCCACATTCTGAATTGCTACATTTATTTAGGCTTCTTCATATATACTTATAACATTGGTTAAATGAAGTAATAATGTGCAGTCGTGGTTACTCTTGCTATTTCTTATCTCTTGTCTTGCACTGTATGGAACACGTTTGCATAATGCTATTACTACTCCCGCAAAAGTTTTCTTTTTGAAACAAGACCGTTTGTTAAATTTAAAAAAAAAAACTGACAAGTGAATACTATTCATTATTTCTTGACAATGGCACCCATCAGCAAATGAAAAGTCAAGTTATTGAATTTCTTTTTGAAGCAGAAAAACTGACAAGGCTGGGATTCAAGTGATTGAAAAGGGCTAAATTGTGATGGTTAGATAGCTGAAACACAACATCTCTAAAATGGCAGGTCTTGTGCAGTGGTTACTATCTTCTAAAAGTGATCCAGCGACAAGATCTTGAGCACTCAAAGCCCAGTGATGCTTGTATAATGGAGGCGTCCTTTTCCATTCAAAAAAAAGCTACTATAGCACAAATTGCAAAAAGTAAATGATCGAAATGTCAAAACGACTTGTGGGTTTTGTTGTGGTAAAGGGGTTTGCGTATCCCAAAACGGGTCAAAAAACCCATGCTGACCCTTGTCTACCACTGACAACACCTACGATGGAACCAGAGAATGACTCATCTTTTGATGATGACAATATGGTAAGCAAATGAAATCAACCGCTCCTTACCCCCTTGGTGATATCCGCATTCTCTCTATGGTGCTACCTCCAGCAAAAAAAAACTGGACAGTGTGCAAAGTCGATTAGGTGAAAACCTCCAGAGTATGTTAGTGGGGAGCATTCTCAAGATCCTTTGGAAAATTCTTTTCCCTTCACTTGAATTACGCTTTTTGGAGTGAAATAAAAACAAGCAGGGCCCTGTGATACCCTCAGATTTTTAGTGGTTATTCCCAGGCAGGCTGCCACCGATTTGGAGTCTCAGGTTCCTATACTTCTGTACTTCACCAAAGGCTTTAATTTGGATATCGGCTCCAAAAGTTTGATTCCATTGTAACGGGGCGCCCTTAAGTGACAGTCTGTAGGTTTTGAATCTGGGCAGGAACCTGGCAGTGTTGATATACACTCACCGGCCACTTTTTAGGTAACCTGCCCAACTGCTCGTTAACCTTAATTTCTAATCAGCCAAACACATGGCGGCAATAGGCATTTAGGATGTAGACTGGTCAAGAAAATTCCCCTGCAGTTCAAACGAGCATCAGTATGGGGAAGAAAGGTGATTTGAGTGCCTTGAAGTGGCATGGTTTTTTGGGGCCCGAAGGGTGTCTGAGTATTTCAGAAATGCTGATCTCCCGGGATTTTCACGCACAACCCTTCTAGGGTTTACAGAGAAAGGTCCAAAAAGAAAAAACTCATGGCGGGGCCCGTGGGCGGAATGCCTTTTTGATGCCAGAGGGCAAAGGAGAAGGGCAGACTGGTTCGACTGATAGAAAGGAACAGTGACTCAAAAAGCCACCCCTTAAACCAAGGTAGGCAGAAGAGCATCTTGAACGCCCCGTACGGCGAACTTTGAGGAGATGGGTAAGCGCAGAAGACCACAGGGTGCCACTCATTCAGCTAAGAACAGGAAATTAGGCTCCAATTTGCCCCAAACTCTGAAAATTGGACAGTAAAAGATTGGAAAACGTTGCCCGGGCTGATGAGTCTCGATTTGCTGCGACTTGGATGGAAGGGTCAGAATTTGGGGTCAACAACACGAAAGCAGGACCATCCTGCCTTTTTCAACGGGTTTAGGGTGGTGGTGGTGTATGGTGTGGGGAATATTTTCTGGCCTCTTTGGGCCCCTTGGTAAAATTGGGCATCGTTGCAACACCTTTTGAACTATCCCCGAAGAATTGAGGCATTTCTAAAGGCAAAAGGGGTCCAACCCGTTACTAGTTTCGTTACCTAATAAAGTGGCCGGTGAGTGTATAAGAAAACCCTTTAAGAGTACTTGCGGCTGTTGCCAACATGGCATTTTAATAAATACGTGTATTCCCTGTGAAATAATTTTGGAGTATCTTTCCTTAGATCTCCATGTTGTGTGGTTTCTCTGTTATTCATTATCAATCTGTCAGCTGGGTGTTATCAATTAGAGGCGTGTCCCTGCACAGTGTGACATTGTCCAATCAGGGCTGACAGTCAGTGTGCACAGGAACACACCCCTTTGAAAACTGGATTGGTAACACCCACATATCTGATTTAGTAATACAGTTCTAGAAGTGATAGCAGATTTCGCAGGGGGCACAAATTTGTACTAAAAGAGACGTCTGGAAATTTTACTCAATAAGAAAAGCAGAGAAGAGCATCTACATACATATTAGGTCTTTTTAAGTTGTGTATTTGTATAGATGCATCTACAGTTGAAACCAGAAGGTTACATATACTATATAAAAAGACACATATGCATGTTTTCCTCACTATCTGACATGAAATTAAAAAAAAACCTTTCCAGTTTTAGGTCAGTTAGGATCATCAAAATTATTTAGATTTGCCAAATGCCAGAGAAATTTTTAAGCCATTTTTATTACTTTCATGACAATGTCATGTCTTTAGAAGCTTCTTATAGGCTTATTGGCAACATCCAAGTTAATTAGAGACACCGGTGGATGAATTTTAATTCACACCAGAAACACACTGTGTGTAACATCATGGGAAAGTCTAAATATATCAACCAGGAAGAGAATTGTGGACTTGCACAAGTCTGGTTCATCCTTAGGTGCAATTTTCACATACCTGAAGGTGCTTCGTTCATCTGTACAAACAATTATATTCAAGTACAAACAAGATAGGAATAGCAATATTGAAGCAACATCTCAAGACATTAGTCAGGAAGGTAAAGATTCAACGGAAATGGATATTCCAAATGGACAATGACCCAAAGCATACTGCCAGACTGGTTACAAAATGGCTTATGGATAACCAAGTCAATATTTCGGAGTAGCCATCACAAAGCCCTGATCTTAATGCTATTGAAAATTTATGGGCAAAGCGAGCAAGGTGACCTACAAACATGGCTCAGTTACATCAGTTCTGTCAGGAGAAATGGGCCAAACTTCCCACCAACTATTGTGAGAAGCTTGTGGAAGGATATCTAAAATGTTTGACCCCGTCATACAGTTTACGGCTAATGCTACCAAATACTAATGAGATGTATGTAAACTTTTGCCTTTGCAGAAAGTAATAAAAATACCTTAAAAAATTCTCTCTCATTATTCTGGCATTTGGCAAATATAAATAATTTTGGTAAACCAAATTGACCTAAAACGGGTAAGGTTTATTCTGATTTCATGTCAGATAGTGAGATAAACATGCATATGTGTCTTTTTATATAGTGTATGTAAACGTCTGGGTTCAACTGTAGCTGCAGCCTTTTTAATAATAGCCACCATAGTTGTGGTTCTAGTGGTAATCCCAATTTGAGACGAGGGCCAGTAACCCCAGCATCCAGAGTTAGCTAAGCATAAAACAGATATTCACTAGGTGAGAGACTTCACCATAGCCCCAAGGAAGTGTGCTGCAGAGAGGTCTGTGCAGATTTTTGTGATTTCTCAGTTTTGCTTCCCCTGCAACATTCAGGAATACAATTTATATAAAACTCTAAAAGTTTTACAATATAAACAGCATCTGGTACAAAAAGTTCAGTTTGCATTTATTCACAGTTTTCAAAGATATTTAACATCCACCCCAGGTCAGTCTTGCCACATGATCAGTCTTCTGTTTTGTAGGCTTTACAAATCCAAGGAGCTCCAACTCGGAAACCGCTCTGATGAAACGAGCACTGAGAAACTAGTTAAGGATTTTATGTGCTGTATGGTCAACCGCATAAAAACTATACATAAATAGAAGATACAGTGACATAGCTGCATTTTAGTCAGAAAAAAACAACAAGTTCCAGGTTCTATAGCTATAATTTAACATTTTATATATAAAAAAATCCAAAGTATGTATTTCTGATTATATGGAAAACATCTAGAGAGGAACACTAATGGGTGCTGATTAAAAGCTTAGGGCCACATGTATGAAAACTGTCTAGGTCTAAAACTCACTTTGTTGCCCATAGCAAACAATCAGAGCGCCCCTCTCATTTTTCCAGAGCACTATATGAATTGAGAGGGGGCTTTGATTGGTTGCTATTGGCAACAAAGTGAGTTTTAGACCTAGACAGTTTTCATACATGTGGCCCTAGGTGTTTATTTCTAATAGGTAATAACAGACGTGAGCATCCTGGATGAGATGTATAGGACCAGCTGTAATCCACTGCCATCTACTACTCTTCAAATGTTTTGACGAAGGATTAAACATTTTACAAGAAATCTGCCACACAGATCACCCACACTCTGTCCTCCTTAGTGGCACCAAAACGGAGGACTACCAAGATGTTCATTCTGACAAACTGAACAACAAACAGTACTTATATAATGTACAAGCCATACAGAGGGGAGCAGTTTACCAATAATTGCCTCCTTGTCCTCCTCATGAAAATGATGTCCGGTAAAAGTTAGTACTGACGACAAAAAATATGTCCATCAAGCTCAACTAAGTGGGGAAAGAGGTGGCTGGGGAGACAACAACATACGAGTGCTCCTTGTATACTGTTTAACCTTATATGATTTATTACTTCTGTTTACCATGTATATATGCTTTTAAGACTGGAAGGATACACAAACTATTCAACTCTATTTGATTATTAGGGCCAGCTGCTCATGTGAACTAGGTTATTTGCAGTCATGATTCACTTTTATCCTGTGGTTATTTCATGTTTTGTTGTACAGCGTCCTGGGAATTAACAGCGCTCCAAATTAAATAGTAATACTACTTATATCTGGAAACTCACGGTGCACATAACAGATACAATCTAAACATATTATTACTTATCAGTAATTGAAACTAAGGCTGATGCAATCCATGGCACATTATCTAGGCCTCACTGACAAAAAAAAAAAAAAGCAATTAGAGCCATATGTATGATACAATTTCTGTCTAAAACTCACTTTTTTTCCTCATATAAACCTATGGGGAAAAAAAGTGCGTTTTATACCAAAGCCGTTTCATACATGTGGCTCTTAGATACAAATGTCGGATTGCTGCAAAACTTGGCATGCTGTTATTTCTCAGGCAGGTATATAAATGATTACAGGAATGGTCTGATTAGGCACTGAGTAGTGCTAAAAGAGGGCGTGAAGAGGTTCCCTTGCTGCTCTTTCAAGAGGCGCTTGGGGGCTACTTTTGGGCAGTGTACTTCTTTATGAGAGATCACTGAATGTTAGACATGCCTCTACAATAAACTTGAAGACATTAGTTGGTGTCTTCAAGGCTGTTAGGCTATGTCTCCACTGCACACATTTTCAGTAGGTTTTTCATTTTCTAAAACCGCTGAAAAAACGACTGAAAACAGATCCCATAGACTTTAATAGTAAAAACGTTCTGTAGTCTCCACAGAACTTTTTTTTCTGCTCGTTTTATTGTAACATGTTGCCAAAATGACAGAGCAGGGCAGAAAGTTTACTATTAAAGTCTATGTAAACTGCCGGATGTTTTTATTGCACTTTTTTTGCCGCGTTTCTTGCAGAAATCCACAGCAACTATAATGCTGTGCATTTCTGTAAAAAAAAAAAAGTTGCAAAAAAGAGCCAAATATGTAAAACACACATAACGGTTGTTTTTTGAGCGGTTTTTGACATACACTGGACAAAAAACTCAGTCTTATGAACGGTTTTAGGATTCGGTTTTCAGTGAGTTTTTTGCTCAATGCAGTGTAGACCTAGCCTTAGTTGGTGCTTACATGAGGGCACGCACAAGGTTAAAGAGTACTTATCACCTCCACACAAAATATAATAGTAGATTAAATTATAAGACTTTTTTCCAATACATGTCATTAGCAATGCAGAGAGCTCATGTCAGTATTACAGAGGACCGATTTTACTTTCACTTTCTTAGCAGAGCTAAGGGATTCTTTCTGTTGAGAGATACCAACTGTGCAGGGGGAGCTGGGGACTTAGCTCCTTGTACAGGGTGATCTGAGCCTCTCCCTACATACACTGCAGCAGGCACAGAAACCAGAGGACATAGTGTGGCAGGGTTCACAGGCATCTACATAACACTGCTGCTAGTGTTATATCCAGCACAGACATAGCAACCCAGAGAAAATCTGTGTGCTCATGATGTAGACTTCCTGGCTCCTCCCCCGCCTCCCCGCACAATGGACTCTTCCAGCTCAGAAACCTACATCTGTCAATATAGTGATATATCAAGCTGTCGACTTAGCTCAACTTCAGAGCTGTCTTACAGGGCCGGCGCTTTTTTTTTTAAACTGAAGTACAGGCGAAATGCTTTGATTTTACTAATGAAGCATATTTAAGGAAGTGTTTGTATTATAGTCTCTTGTTACTTCATGAGGTTTCCCTGAAGGTGATAAGTACACTTTAAAGATTACCTATCACCTCCACACAAACACACAAAATATAATAGTAGATGAAGTTATAAGACTTTTTTCCAATATATGTCATTAGCAATGCAGAGGGCTCATGTCATTATTACAGGGGAATATATTTTGCTTTTACTTTCTTAGCAGAGCTCTGTAGGTAGCAGTGATTCTTTCTGTTGAGCTATACCACCTGAGCAGGGGGAGCTGAGGACATAGCTGCTACATACAGTACAACAAGCACAGCACACTGAGGATATAGTGTGACAGGGTTTATAGGCATCTACATTACACTGCTGCTAGTGTTATATCCATCACAGACATAGCAGCCCAGAGAAAATCAGTGTGCTCATGATGTTGATGTAGACTTACAGGCTCCCTCCCCTGCACAGTGGACTTTTCCAGCTCAGAGGCAGGAGATTAGATACAACTGTCTTCCATAAAGCTATCATGTGCGGACTTGGCCCGACTTCAGAGCTATCTTAAAGGGCCAGCGCTTTTTTTTTTAAACTGAATTACAGGTGAGATGCTTTGATTAAGGAAGTGTTTGTATTTTAGTCTCCTGTTACTTCATGAGGTTTCCCTGGAGGTGATAAGTACACTTTAAGCAGTCCTCAGACAACCCAGACAGTCCACCAGTGAAAAGGATTATTTGATTTGTGATAATTATGAGAAGCTCCCCGGTCGACCATCCAGACACAGATAGTACCTTCATTACACAGCACTGGCTCTGTGTGGATAATTTCAAAGCACTTAGCAGAAAGTAATCTGGTTTTACGGTTGAATTTGAGTGTGAAGGCCGGGTGGTGGGGTTTCAGTCCCACCTTTGCTGTGGAGCAACACACTTCCCCTACTACTGGTGTGATGATCTGGGTAACCATCGCATAGGACAGTCGATCACCCCTATTAGTGATATGAGGGATCCTAATAGCTCAGTGATATGTGCAAGACATCCTGTGGCCATATGTGTTGACTCTCATGGCAGGGCTTCCAACTGGTATTTTTCATCATAATATTGCACATCTACATATAAAAAGGGTTTTCCAAGGATGTTTCCACCAGGTTGCAACACTTCCTTGGCTTGTCCTGTCGCCAGTTTCATCACCAATCAAGCATTTATTGGAACAGCAGCTTCGGTAACTTATAAATATGCGGGATCTACACACTGCAATATTTATGGTCAAATGTGTCACAGTATGTCATATGAAACCTGCATGCCTCCATACCCAACCATATCTGCTCTTATAACCAAGCTAGAGGCGAGCTGACAGGTTATCAGAGTTTAGAGACTTCTTCACATGTAACACTACACAAGCGGTTTATTTGATAAAATGTCCGTGCGGTTTTGTCTATATAGGTCAAACCAAAAGAGCAATCCGCATACGCATGAATGAACATAGATCCGCTATTCGATTATATAAACAGAAAATTGGTAAAGAAAGCGATACCAGATTTGGTGAAACTTCTCTCGGCCGACATTTTAATGCAGCCAATCATGGAGTGAGTGATCTCCGATGGTGTGTATTGGAGCGAGTAGACTGCAGAGAGACAGAGAGGGTTAAAACCCGACTCCTGCAATGTGAAGCCTTTTGGATCAATAGGATGCAATCTTTAGCCCCAAAAGGTCTCAATGAGGCATATAGCTTAAAAGTGTTTCTTTGACTTGTCAGCTTCGGTGTTTTGTTAATGTTTTAAATGTTTTGTGTTTTTAATATTATGGTGTGGTATTTAAACAGAAGCATTGTTCCACTACGCATGCTTGAGAAAGAAGGCGGAGCCTTCAAAACGTTGCCGTTCGAGTGTGCAGCTCACTTTATGTCAACATCTCCTCTGCTACTCTGATTGAGTGAACTTTCGTCCGATAATGAATTGAAAACCGGACTTCAAGCTTAAAGGGAATCTGTCGTCATTTTTTACTCACTTTTCTATCACTAGATGAACTTTTTAAACGTTTGTCCTGAAGTATATGGATATATTTAATAAATATTTTGCGATATAATGATATATGATCAAGCCTGCTATCATTGAGATATAAGGTTATCAGAATGTCCTTTCAATTGTACAGTTTTCCCCAATAATCTTATCCTTTCAGTTAATATTGTCATCACTTACCTCCTTTTTGGTGCGTTATTTTTTTTTTTGTCAATGAGTATCTTGTGACTGATTGAGATCATTTTTGTGGACATCATATAGGTTATTCCCCTCTTTCTTGCAAGAGTACTAGTATACTTATCAAGGCAGGTATCCTGCAGTTTTAGGCAGGGTCCCAGGTTTTTCAGGGACAGCATTCTTATTATAGTGTCTCAGAATTGGTATGTATCTTTTTTGAGCAAAGTATGTGATTTAATCTTATTGCATATTTGTCCTTTTCTTATTTCTATACATTAAATTCTATATATGAAAAGTTACGTTTTAATGGGTTGTCCTCACGGTCGTGTGATGTAAAACAGCATCCTGAATAAGTTAATGCTACAGATTTTTTTTCTGGTATAAAATCTATTTCACAATACCCACCTCTTTCCTGCTCCACTAAACAATATGTTGAGCCCACAAGTGGTGCTTCACTCTCAAGTAGGATTTTTAAAAGGCTCTCTTGTGACTAAACTAACCCTGTAACCAAATAGGAATGAAATTCTACATGGACTACGATCACTCACAAAATTAACAGCTGTGGATCACAACCAAGCCCTGCTAGCTAATATAAATACTTTGCTTTCATCACATTGAAAATATCATATACTAATTCTAACTGAGGGGACCGGTTGTATATTTAAGATAACTCTGAAAGGAAATCCCCAAAACAGGAAAGAATTTTTGTCTGATAATCTGTCGAAGCACTTTATAATCCTAATTAATTGAGATTTGTTTTAGCGCGTGTGTAAAGCATGAGGGTTGAAGCCTGGGCATATAAAATCATCACAAATGAGATAGGAGTTGGGCTGCAGATATGGAACATAGTAATAACCTTAAGTAGACGGAAGAAAAGTGGGGGAAAACTGGATGTCATCATTTTGTTGTGTGTACTAGAGAGGTGATAGGCAGTGCACTTGATCTAATAGTGGGCACCACCAACAGGCTATAGGCCAGAAAGGTGCACTACACATAACCGCATGACTGGCACCCTAGTCTTATCTATGTATAAATTTAATACTTAGCTGCCACCACCTTCATGAATAGTAGGAGTATGTGATTGTTCACCAATATTTTGCACCTGTCAAACACCCAATTTACACTAATGTTGCTTTCCTTTATCCTGGTGTGAATTAGTTTCTAAGCTGCTTTTGCTTTAGTCTATGTACAAGCATAATACCACCCCACTAATAAATAGTAGGTGTATAAGAGACAGCATTAGAATTCTGCACCTGTGCAACTTTTCACAAGTAGCACTGTGGCTTTAAGGTAAGACCTCTTGCTGTGACCTGCCTTTAAAGCAGTAAGGCTATGTCTACAGCGCTAATGTTAAAATACCATTGAAAATCCCACAGTATTATAACATCGCTGTACTGCGGTTTTTGGCGCGGGTTTGCAAAAAACCACAATCCGTTTTTCGATTTCCCGTCACCGTACATTGACTGTACGAGAATCCGCCGGAAGATAGAACATGTTCTATCCTCTTGTGGAGGGCCAGAGGTTTAGAAATCCCACAGTAGAAAATCTGTGCTGTGCAGACTACAGCTCGGACTTTCTATTGTGGTCTGTGGGCACTGGTTACAGTTGGATTTTTGGTGGATTCTAAATACTGAATCTGCTGAAAATCCAACCAGAAACCAGTGCTGTGTAGCAATAACCAAAGTATGGCCTTTTTAGGTGATTTGGAACAGTTTTAATCCCCTCTTTCTGTGACTTTTTTTTTTAAAAGAAAATTAAGTGGACAGGGGTTTTCCAGGATTTTACATTGCTGGCTTCCCTTAAGCCCCAGGCCTGAAAAGTAGTTAATGACCAGAACATTTTTTTTTAGTTTTTGCCCCCTTTGCGTTCAAAGTTTTTTTTTTATTTTTTCTTTGAGCATTTGGGTGGGGCCCTCTTTTATTCGGGACAATTTACTTTTTGGGGAATTATTTTTAAGTTACTTAGAATTTTTTTTATTTATTTTTTTTTAAAATTTTATTTAAACCTTTACTTTTTCACACTTAATATCTTCTTAGTTAATTCTACGGTTTTTCGGGTGGGAACCCTAAATATGTGGGGTTTTTTTTTTTTGTGTGTAATGTATGCCAAAGTTTTTATTAAATTTTTATTTTTTTTTTTATTATTTTTTTATTCTTTTTTTTTTTTCTCATTTATATTTTTTATTTTTTTTTTTTTTAACCCCATAAAGGGAGAACTTTTTCCTTTTTTTTTTTTTGACACTTAGTAAGTATTAGCATATTCATATATGCTAATACTTCTAATCTGTGTCACTTTGCACAGGCAGTAATCAGGAAAGACACGTGTGTCCTGGTAGGGCTTCATACACAGACAGTCGGGGGCCACTCTAGGTCCCCAAAGGCTGACTGGGGGCCCACGTTCCCCCGGGCTCTGGGGGTGACCAGTGTTCCGATCACCCACGAGCAGGGGAACCCTTGATTGCGCTGCGGTAATGCCCCCGCCGCAATAAAAAGGGTTAAAGCACCAGGGATCCCCAGGTTTCCTCCCTCACCGGTCTTGCGGGGAGATGTTTGGGATCGGGCGTGTAGAAAGCCCCGTCCCAGCCAGGTGCGGAAACCCTAATTTTCGAAAAGAAAGACCCCCTCAGCCGACACCAAAAGACGGTGCGCGGTCGTTAAGGGGTTAAAGGGATTGTCCATTTCCTTAAAAAAAAGCTCGGTCACATGTCTCTACTTACACCGTTCAGAAGTGAATAGCTCTGAACAGTGATGTAAGTAGAGGTATGTGAAAAAAGACCAGGTCAGAAATAAAACGGGAATTGGGAAAAAGGGGAGCATAGATTTTTATTTTGTTTAAAGGATTTTTCAATTTGGGAAAACGTCTTGCCCCCATCAGGACAAAACCAAACCCCCCAATTGACACCCTACGGGCCCAAGTGGAGACCCACAAACAAGCAGCTGCTCTCACTGAACCATCAAGCAATCCTCTACTCCCCGGTGCTATAAAAAGTTACAAGTCAAGAGAAAACTATGAATCATGTAATAGGTAAAACTTTAAAAAGAAACAAAACCCCAATTAAAAAAAATCCATATAATAGTCACAAACTGCTGGTCAAAATGTAAAAAAAAGAGAAACATTTTGAGGTTAGTGCCCCTTTAATCAAGTCTACTGAATAATGCTGGAATTGGGAGAAATTGAATATGTTGCTAGCTTAGCCAAGACTATTTGGGATCTTTGACAAGTGAACTGATCTGTGACAAAAAAAATTAGAATTAAAAAAACTCCCAGTTTTTTAATGAGCCACCACAGAACTGCATCCAAGTTCTGAGCGTGGGACAAGCCTTTGCATGTGCAGCATTTCTGAATGTTCAGCTGCCACTTGCACATTCTCTGAACTTTACACAGACAAATAAAAAGGATACTGAGTCATTTCATCCACTTGCTGCAGGGAATCTGAATCACTGTCATCATCAGCATTGACAACGGTGGCAAATGCCTGCAGATATGTACCAAAAAAAATGTAAATGGAGCAAAATCACTTTATGTAATAACAATTATGCACAGACATCACCAAGCTTCAGCCTTGAAACGCTACGCAACACGAAGGACGCTACTGCCAATATGAACAATTCATCAAATCCAAAATACTAGTTTATTTGCTTTAACATACAGTGGATTGCATGGAAGGCAATAAGTGAAGGTTGTTCCAGTGTAGCCCTGTTCATTTAAAGCTATGTTTGCAGATCTGTGACAGGTAGCCATTATATAACTGCTAATGTTCTTCACTAGCAGAACAACCTCTGTATTTTTCTGATACAATCAAACTTCTATAAAGCATCAAGGCCTCTGGAGCATAAAATGTGTGGTCACATTACTTACATACCTCTAACCAGTCATAGAGGTTAATGAGTCTTCCACATTCAAGATGCAGTTTGTATGCAATGCATATATCAGGAGCTGCACTAGACAAGGTTCCATCATTTTCCAAGGACTAAAAGGAAAGAAAAGGGAAATGTTTTACCATTGAACGTAACCTTTCAAATACATCCAGTGAACAAGAATCACTGATAAATATACAGTGACCTTCAAAATCACAATATTAATTATCTCTGTATGTTAAAGCCACTTTAAGTAAAACTAGTAATTGGTTCTGAAGACCCTAAAATGGCAACCACAAATTAAGAAATAACAAAGATAAAAAATTAATATATAAGTAATACAAATAATGCAAATATTTCCATATAAAAATCAGTAAGAGCAATTGGAAGCTGGATATCCCTTTCTGTGATGAGGAAAGAACCTTTTTCAGGGTCCTAAGCAGTACACACATTTGGTCAAATTTATTAATACTGTCTAATATTTCGACAGTGTAAACTTAGACTTGTATTAAAACATGTCACATTTATTATAGTGTTGATATACCTGGCATATGTTTAGACTGTCTAGTCTAACTTTAAACTTTCTATAAGTTGGTTAACTTTATGCCACTAATGTGACCAAAATTGTGGTAATTTTTTTGGCGCATGGTGCCACACACAAAGCCACACTCCTTTTGCCAGACAAGGTGCAGAATTATCTAAAAACGGTTTAAAACACATAATAAATGTGGTGTAAAGCAGGTACACTATTATTTTGCCACAAATTACACTAGAATTCTGGCACAACTGCCTCCATCCTGATGCCCAAAGTAGCAGCTTATGCCACAGGTAAAGAGCAGTACAGAACATGTAGTGCAGCACTGTACTATAGAGAGGCCCTACAAGACACCCACGCAGTACATGCACTGCAATTATACAGATGTTTTACCAGTGAAATGTCTAGGATGGATTCTCCCTGACATCACATGTCCTTCAGATCGACAGTTTTTGGACATTGTATGGTGAATATGGTTTTAAGTTCCAATGCTTCAGGGAAGACCATTGTATACTACAAAATTGTACCTGAGGCCATTGTTATTTGAGGGATCACTATATTGTACATCATTCTTACATGCAGAGGACACAGGACTAAACAGACATAAAATAGCTTCATTACCTTTAAATAAGTTGAAGGGTTGTTCAGAGCTGTGTGCAGGGCGATACGGGGCACAGCATTCAGGTGTCTGCGCAGGACGCTGGCAGAACTAAAGTATACCACTTCATACAAAGGCTGCTCTTCTGGACAGGTTAAGTAATCTCTGGAACAAGAAGTAAATCTAGGTTATTAGCAAAAGTGGAGAGGTTTTGCTCATTCTATCTGTGTAAGAATCGGAAAACCATAACATAGCAGGTTGTCTGTTACACAAGTGTGGCTTTGTCACTGAACCTAGGATATGGCTGGCCCCAAAGCACATGACGCAGTCATCTCCCTGTAAAGCTCACACCAGTTTCATCCTTTAGCGTCTGTGAAACATAATCATCCTCTAAATGCAATGTTTCAGCTGCTCTCTTCACCAGTTATTAGAAACACTTTTATAGTTATTGCCTAATATACTTTCATTATCTTAATGCTCTAAGCAGCATCATTTTAAGAGACCTCCAGGCTGAAGGCTTCTAGCATACCTATAAAATGAAGGAAAATCTCACAATCACTCTTTAAGCAGTTGCAATTTTAACCCATTCCCACCATTTAATGCACATGTAGGTAAAAACTGTTGGAAAGGATGTATGGAGCGGGAGTATGAGTTGAGCAGCCTGGATCAGAAATAACCTTACACAATTTCATTACTAAGATGCCACTGTCAACACAACTGGAGAGCAGTCTCCTCACTGATCACTCCCCCCACAAGCAACAGGATCATGAGTAGCTGACCAGTAGTTATGGCAGCTGGGGACCTAATGAAGCCCCCAGGCCTGCCAGCTTACTGCTCCTATTACATCATGCATAAGGCATGGTGTAATAGGACAGCCATAATGGTACACTATTGTACAATACGACAGTATTGTAGAATAGTGGACAAGTGATCCAAATCCTTAGTGGTCAAGTAGCCTAGGAGGACTAAAAATACAAGTAAAAAAAGTTTTAATATTTAAAAAAAAAAAGAAAAAAATCAAAAAACAAAACAAAAATATAAAAAAGTCAAAACACTCCTTAATATTATTTTTAAATCATAGTTTTTTTTTATCAAATGTAATATCAAACACCAAATAACGCAGTACTTAAAAATACAGAGAACTATTAATTTTTTATGCTTGAAGTAACATAAAATTGTTCCAGTATGTCTAGAACATAAGCACAGCCTTATAGAAACATAACTATTTCCTCTTAAAAAAATAAAATAAAGTATTTATAAAATCAAAACTCTAAAGGAGCACAACCGGCACTGTTGCGAACAATTCCCAGCCAAACATTCACCCCTCCCCGAGCACCCCCTGAACATTTACAAAAAAATTAAACTACAGTCTGCTGGAAGGTGAGGAACATATCCATTTCTCCCAATAAGAGAACATTTGTGCACAAATTATCACATTAGGAGCACATAACACTTTGCAGTGCTCTTATTTCTAAAACTACCTACTGCCAGTTGCACATTATGGTCGGTTACAGTTTTGGAGCAAGCTTCACATTACTCATTTTACTTATTTGACTACCCATATACAGCGGCTTGAAGTGAATGGGAAGATTTGTGGGATTTAAAAATGGATAGCTCCAAAATCTCTTCCTTTACATCTGCAGGCAAGGACATAGCTTAATAAGAAATAACTTGAAACTGAAAAAAGTAATACATTTTAATTTACTGAAAATCAGCAAATAAATACCAGACACTGCATCTGAATTGTGGTTAAAAACCAGCTAATGAAATTGGTTTGCACAAGATTAACCTCGTCAGAGAAAGCTTCACCCCACAATCCCCACCGCCCAACCCCTACGCCTGCACAGGCCCCACCGCCCAACCCCTACGCCTGCGCAGGCCCCACCGCCCAACCCCTACGCCTGCGCAGGCCCCACCCCCCAACCCCTACCCCTGCGCAGGCCCCACCGCCCAACCCCTACCCCTGCGCAGGCCCCACCGCCCAACCCCTACCCCTGCGCAGGCCCCACCGCCCAACCCCTGCGCAGGCCCCACCGCCCAACCCCTACGCAGGCCCCACCGCCCAACCCCTACGCAGGCCCCACCGCCCAACCCCTACGCCGGCTCCACCGCCCAACCCCTACGCAGGTCCCACCGCCCAACCCCTGCGCAGGCCCCACCGCCCAACCCCTGCGCAGGCCCCACCGCCCAACCCCCTACGAGGCCCCACCACCCCCCCACCCTGCCAGGCCCTCCGCCCAACCCCTTCGCCTGCGCAGGCCCCACCCCTACACCTGCGCAGGCACCACCGCCCAATCTCTACACCTGCGCAGGCCCCTCCGCCCAACTCCCTGTGATACATACCAAGATAACAAACAGCACATTCACTACTTTTTACCTTTTAAGGGCTGTTCACATGGCTTATTTTGGGAACGGATTGCAGCCGTATTGCGCTGGAATCCGTCCCAGCTATTACGGTAATCCACAGTTCTCATAGAGAACTGTGGATTCTGCCTCTCCTACCCGCTCGCCGAATCCGCCGGGCGGGAAGAAACTGACATGTTCATTATCCTGGCGGAATACGCGCCATGGATAATGAAAGTCTATGGGGCCGGCGAGCAGCGCCCCCTCCCCGCCCCTTATTCAAGCCGTATTGCGGGCGGAATCCGTCCTGCAATTACAGCTTGAATAAGCCGTGTGAACTGGCCCTTAAATAGACAGATTGGCTGATTTCAAGCTTGAAGACACCTCTGACGCTAATTACAGGATACACCTTAATTTAACATGTTTCTATGTTGAAATTATTTGCACTCTTTTCGAGGTGTACCATTATTTTTGTCCAGGACAGTTTTTATTTTTTTTCTTTTTGGTTGAACCACAATTCAAACAGTGTCTGAGTTTCATTAATTGCTGTTCAATACATTTATTATTATGTTTACAGGTTTAAGCTATTTCAGTGATCACGGTGGGTTTTTCCTCGCTCTCATGGAAGTTAACCAACAATTTTGTACATGTTTATAATGTTCAAAGCTATTAAGAAATATGGTACAACATCTCTATTTGATTGTATTATATAAGGGACAATCCATAGGCGCAAAATAACAACGCAGGTCTCTTTTGCATAGTGGCTTGCTGTACTAAATATTAGTATAGCCTAGATAAGAAGCCACATGCCACTCACCTAACAATGCCATCAAGAAAATCCACCACCTGAAGGCGAAGGGATTCAAATCTACTGGGTTTCTTTGTTCTTCTTGTTTCTTTCATTTCTAGCAGTGTCTAGAGAGAGGCAAAAAGAATATTAAATGAGATACAGCCTGTCTAAATAAATATCTTACATCCCAACATAAGGTTCCAATCACATTTTTTTTCTGACCCACTGGTGAACCCAGATTAAAATCTGTATGGTTTTAAATGTCATCATGTATCAGAATACCAAAGACAAAACAACAGTGGCGAGTTATTTTAAATGCACATTTGTGAATGGAATTGTTATCTTGTCTGGTTCATGTTATTATCTTTAATGCAGTATCCTAAAAGACACAAGAAAATTACTGCATAGCTCTTCTCATGTTATAAAGTCAAAAGGTGCAGGGAGGAGGCAGGAAGACCATTCCAACAAGACTGCTTGATATACACTGGGTCATTACACTGCATCTGCAGATGTTTCAGGGGAAATCAAAGTAGAAATCAGAAATGGAGCGGTCTCTTTTGTTAAGCCAATATGATATAAAATCAAATCATTGGCTCAGACCGATCACCTATGCTATTCTATAGATGTGTAAGAGGACAGTACAAAGAGGGGGTGAGGAGGAAGCTGCAGGATAAACACCAATCAACCATGACATTAAAATAATATAATCCATAGGTGAAGTGAATGACATTGGTTGTCTTGTGACAATGGCAACTGTCAAGGAATGGCATATATTAGACAGCAAGTGAACAGTTCGCTCTTAAAGATGATGTGCTGGAGGCAGGAAAGATGGGCAGACATGAGGAAATGAATGACTCTGACAAGGGCCAAATTGGGTGGAGAACTAGGCAGCTCACTTCTAAACTGACAGGTCTTCTAAGGTATTCCTGCTTTGCAGTGTTTAGCACCCAAGAAAAGACAACTGTGATCCAGTATTTTCATGTAAAAAAAACTGTTTATATACTCAAAGAAAAAAACGGCAAGTCCTGCTTTCCCTGCCAGTAATTAAAGAAAAAGCAGTCACTTTGCTTAAAAACACAATCCAATATCAGCAGCACACTAAAAGCACTCAAAAAAACTATCAAAAAGGACATAGGAATTTTTGGAAAAGCATTTCTGCTACTTAGAACACATGAAAAAATGTTGAGGTTCTTAGTTCACATTTTTGATCAAAACTGCTTAAAGGGGTTGTATCATTTCATTAAATGGCCTTCAGAATAAGGGGACAGTGAAAACAAGCAACTTTGCAATTGAAGGTCATTAGCAAAGCTGTCTTGTTCTCACAGTATTCCTTATCTTCGTTTTCTGTATACAAACTTCTCCAGTGCTGGTCGGATCCCTCCTCCTTGCATTTCATTAGCTGAGGGCTCTAATAATTTACATTCTGTTCAGCCCCCAGACAGCTGTAATCACGGAGCTTGCATTCCTGCCCCTCACTCAGAATTAGGGTCCGACAACAATTTCACTCTATACAGCTAGCTGCTCCTAATTGACACTGCAGCTACTGCTACAGTCAGAAAAACAGCAGAATTTTGCATTGGTGCCTTATGTAAACATGAAGGGAGACGGATCTGTGCCCTGGATGGATTCAACTGTAGCAAATCTCCAGCTGTGAGAGATCAGTGCTGAGTTTATAGAAGACTGTTTAGACTCAATGCAGGCCTGTGGTATGTACTCAGCTCTTACAAAATAAGACTGCATAGGAAGAGAACAGTGATATGTGGAGGTGGGAGGACACACTAGAGCCAGCATGAACAGTGAAGGGGGAATGATGTCATCCCCCCTTCAGTTAAGAAACACCCAGCTGGGAGGGGAGGGGATTTCAGGAAGTGGGAGCATCAAGCTTCAAGAGAACAGCCAAACTGAAGAAGCGATACATCTCCTTAAAGCCCACCTGCCTAGAAAATATTTGGTCTGCACATCACAAAAACTTTTTTGAAAAAAAATGAGCATATTACATACTTTCTGAAGCTGGTAAAGGTCTGTCTTCTTCTGCAGGCCTTTTTGTGTGGAACTTTCCTCGTCGTCCACATTTTCAACATTTTCTCCTGAAATGAAGACATTAAAGTAGGAAGAAAACTTGTGTCACTGAAAACAGTGGATTTACTTAAACAGCTAATATAAATTACTGGGTTCAGGTTGATAACAGAAAGCTGGCCCATGGTTACTGGTGCATGCCACCATATTGAACACAGAGGGACTGTGAATCTGCTGGCTGTTGAAGGACACCATACCCAACCCTCAAGTTACAGAATAAGTATAGCATAAATTATCACCTTCAAGACTCTGGAAATGAGCCAAGATCGCCTTCAGTTTTTTAAATGCTTGATCAAGTTGTCTTCCAGAATACGGTTTCAAAACCTCCAAACACTTATGAAGTGTAGCCACCAATTCATCCTTTGCCAGCATTCTGCAGTGAAAAAAAAACTGTCAAAAAATGAAAGAGACAGAAGTCTGACATTTTTCCGGTTTAAAAAAACCAGGGCAATGGTAGGAAACTGTAAAATAATAAAACAAGCATAATATAGTTAGCTATGCTGAGGGACGGAGGTCAACTTTAATCACATAACTACTGCAGACAAGCACTGGCCAAGTGGGCACATGTCGCTGTAACGTCCCAGTATGGAGGGTCAGCATTAAAATAGAAGGATGTGTTCAAACGGCGTTTAGCGGCACGGTTTACGCTTTTAAATTACGGGTTGATTTTGCTTTCACATTATTTTTACCGTATTTGTGGTGCATATATCATCACAAACATACCCCGCAAATACGACATGTGACCACATCCAAAGAAGACCCAACAGATCAGTCCTGCTTTCTTTATAACATGCCAGCAGCAGGTTCTAGAGCCGCAGAAGCTGAGATGACTAATATATCATTTTGTGGGGAAAGTTTCAGTAGAACCAGTAATTCATTCATTTACAAGTCTGCTTATTTTTGAGTAAGGAGTCCAGTGGGTGGACTTATCAATGATAGGCCCTCTTTGTATGCACACTTATACAAGGCAAGTGGTCAATCTCTGATAACCCTGCCCACTGGACTCCTTAGACCTGAATAAACAGCAATTCAAATCAATAAAAGACTAGTTCTTATGAATCTTTCTCCACAAAATGATATATTAGTCTGCTCAGTTCCTCCTGCTCTATAATATGCTGGCTGCAGATCAGATGGTATATTCAATTAGACAGGTTCCCTTTAATGTTAAAGAAGATTTCCCACCAATGCCTTGTTTTTTCATGAACCCGGAAAGCTCCCTTTAATAACAGCACTGAAAACTCCAAATTAAATAAAACAATAGATTATGAGCAGCAAGTTTCCTATGTAATTATTAGTAAGGAAGATCTTATGTGATCTGCAGGCTGAATAGCTCTGATCTGTTGCATAGCAACTAGCGGCAACATTCGAAAGGTGACGCTAATAGATTTTCATGCTTCTGTGTAGACTGGGGCTGTCAGCTGCTATTCTGCATAATGATGACTTGCCGTGAAGGGGGTGATCAGTGAAAAAAAAAAATTCTAAATAATTTCTCTCTTAGGCACTTTAATACACTACATTTTTGAGGGCTTTCTGCAGCTCTACATCAGCTGTTTGATGACAGAAAGCAAAGTAGTTCTATGTGTGTATGCATAAAGAAAACAGCTCTGGGTCAAGCCCAGGAGATCATGTGACCAAAAGGGTTTGTCTTTTTTCAGGTCGGTCTTTGAAGTTAAGCCTCTCTGTTTCTGTCTCCCAAAAGTAGGAAACAGGAGGCACACACCGAGACCTAGAGGGATGGAGGAAAATAGACCACCACACAGGGAAGAACCCTGGAGCTTGTAGTTTTACAGAGCTAAGGGAAACAACTTTCAAACTGAAAATGCAGAGAAGGC